>PVIC010020049.1:0-29933 GCA_004025085.1 Thryonomys swinderianus | reverse complement strand
CAGAAAAGAAAACCCTTGATCACTGTCTTAACAAATTTTTGCTAGAACGCTTGTAGTATATAATGAGTGCGTTCATTGTGGTGAGGTGGTACGTGGAAATGTCTTTTAATACAGATTTTTACCTGTGCAAATCAGTGATAGCACGCTCTTTTCAGACCATGGCCATACTGAGTATTCTTGAAATACATGAAAAACTAGTAAAAATAGTTTCATTACTTAACATAGATAAAAGTGCCCTTTTAGTGCTTCGTAAAAGTCAGAGACGTTTCCTGAGTGGGCTGCAGCCTTGTGAGTTCCTTTAACTGTTCAGGAAACCAGTGATTAGTGATCTGACGAACCTTCTTCATTTTTAAAAGTGTTCCTTTTTAAACCTTCCTGTATAAATGAAATGAGCACAAGCACTATTTTAATATCGTTATTGCTAAAGATAGATTTGTGCTCCTAAAATTACCCTGAGCTGGCCCGTTGCCTATGAGCTGGTTTACATACCCTTGAGCAGGTGTTCAGAGGCGAGAGGATGGTCCCGCTGCCCCGAGCTGGCGTGAGCAGGCCGGCCTGCTTGCGGTCCTGTCTTTTTCTGTGTTCGGAAGATGATTTTGTTCAGAGAGTCTGTGCAGCAGTGATCGCTCAGTTGGAGCTATATTCCCATGTATCTTGGGGAAGATTTTCCAGATAAACGTGTGTATTCTGGAGCCAGTAGAGTGCGTCGCTCCGGCTAACACCTGCGTCCTCGGCACTGGTCAGCAGGCCCAGGAAGGTGCCTGTGTCCCTCCGTCATTCTGCGGGGTTCGTCTGCCACCGGGGACCGCACTGACCCTCACCGTAAGGCAAACCCGTGTGGCCCTCAGCCCTGCTGACCCGTCCGACGAGCCGCTCAGCGGGACACGGAGACACGCGGTCCCGCCTGCGGTCAGCGGCCGCCCAGGAGCCGGCTGCGCGGGCCGGTCTGCCCCGGTGCTCAGGGCCGGCGGCGGAGCTGCCCTGGGAGCCCGAGGAGGACGAGAAGCCGTGTCTTCCGAGCTGCTCTGTTTCCGGAGCTAAGACGGTCGTTGCTGCTTTTATCACACACGGAATGAGCGACTGCTGGGAGTCAGGACTGAAGGAACTGAATAGGTGTTTCGGGTGCAAGGAAAGTAGTCGCTCTGACGGGGAACATTCGTGCAGACTGTGTGGTCCGCTCGATCCTTCCAACGGAGGCGGCTCCCTGGAAACAGCGCGGCTGAAACGCGAGCCTCCGGCTGTGCCCCGCGGCCAGGCTGCTTGCTGCCGTCCGCTGCCTGGGCCCTCGGCGAGGGCTCGCCCTGCCCCGGCCTCCGTGAGCACGCGCGTGGACCCGCCGGCGCTGTGCCCTCCTGACCGTGTGTGCACCCGCCTTCCCTGGCCTCGAGCCCTGCGTGAAGCTCGGCGTCGCGGCGTGGCTTCTGAGCCTGCTGAGGCTGCGGCGGCTGGGCCGGCGGGCCCGGCTAAGCCTTCAGGGGCGGAAATTCAACAGGGTTTTTGCTTCAGGCTTTTGAACAGCTACAGTGCATTGTTCAGACCTGGACAAAAGCTGCAGTATGATTTCACAACCAGAGAAGGAGACTGTAGAGCCGCCTGCCCACACAGAACACGATTCTGTTACCATTTGTGCCTGCACAGAGGATATCAGCCATTCCTCTGGCTGAAGGAAATGTAGAGTGGTACTTGTATCAAAAATAGTACTTACAGGGGCCGGAGGGCTAGCTCAGTGGTTCCAGTGCCTGCCTTGCAAGCGCAAGGTCCTGAGTTCAATTCCTAGTAACCACATACAATGCTGGGCATGGAGACTCACGCCCACCAGCAATCAATACCACATACCACAGTGCCGGGCGTGGTGGCTCACGCCTGTCATCCCAGCACTCAGGAGGCAGAGGCAGGAGGACTGCTGAGTTCGAGGCTTGCCTGGGCTACATAGTGAGCTCAGGGTCAGCCTGAACTACAAAGCGAGACCCTGTCTCAAAAAAAAAGAAAGAAAGAAAAAAAGAAAAGGGCCGGAGGGTTAGCTCAGTGGTTCTGGCGCCTGCCTCGCAAGCGCAAGGTCCTGAGTTCGATCCCCAGTAACCACATACAATGCTGGGCGTAGAGACTCACCCCCACCAGCCATCAATACCACATACCACAGTGCCGGGCGTGGTGGCTCACGCCTGTCATCCCAGCACTCGGGAGGCAGAGGCAGGAGGATCGCTGTGTTGGAGGCTTGCCTGGGCTACATAGTGAGCTCAGAGCCAGCCTGAACTACAAAGCGAGACCCTGTCTCAAAAAGGAAAAAAAAAAAAAAGTACTTACAGTATTTCTCATATTAATTTGTAGCATGAGTGTTTTGTAATGTAAAGAGATATTCCCCATTTTTATTTATTTCTGCATGTAACTTTTTCTGGTAGTTTTCAGTTGTCATTGTTAAGCCCTGTGGAAGTCTGTTCTTTAGATTCTAGGCGTCTATTTTGGCCTGCTCTCTGTGTAAGTCATCAGATTGTAAAGAATAGGCAAAGGCTGGTCATGGCATTGCCAGCCTTGCACTTGTAAGAGAACATAATTAAAAGTAATGAATGGAATAATACATCATTATTCATAAGAAATGTCATGTAATTAACTCAAATAATGCAAAATACATTCTAATTTCCATTTTGAATAAAAATAGATATGCTAGAACATCAGTACGCAGTTAATGTTTATCCTACATTTTTATACACATATCAAAACTGTTAAAAACTACTGATTGAATATACATGGATTTTGTACAACATAGTCAAGATGGCTTTTTTCTAATACAGCCTTATGTATAGTCCTTATTTATTCCATATTATACATACATAATTGGTCTATATGTTTAACTCTTAGAATTAGCATAATTAATTTATATTTATTGTAAATTAATGATCTCATTTATATGCGTAGCTCTCATTTCCTTTCTCAAACTAATTGACTGAAAAAATAACTATACATTTTCAAATAGCTCTTGGGCACAAATCCTAATTTGGATTTATCCTAAGAATTCTCTGCAATACTAGATCTGTGAAAGAAACTATTTTCCTGGGACTTCTACTACATGCTTTAAGCATGTATCATGGGTCTTGGTTTGGGTGAAATGTCCCCATGGTTGTGGGGCGGGATACGAGGGTGGTCGAGTCTCAGGCGGGCGGTTATTTTGATATGGCACAGCGGGTCTGGCATGCAGCCCTGACCAGTGTCCAGTGGTGTTTCCTAGAAGCTCTCTGCTGGGCCACGTAGGGACCTATTGATTTCTGCATTGGGGGCAACCTGGGGAGATCCGGGAGGCGGAGCGCAAAGAGGGGGGCAGCCCTCAAGGGACCGTCAACACTGAGGTGTTTCAGGAGTTAATCACCGTGGTCATGCTGTTGTGCGTGGTCTCATTTACAGCCCGGGTTGTAGAGAGAGAAGGACTGAGGGTGGATCTGCCGCTGTGTCCCAGGGATACAATGTGCTGCTGAGTTTAGCACCATGGAGTTTAGCCAAGTTGTAGGTTTGCTGGTGAATTTAAACAACAGAACGTTTTCTTTGTTTCAGACCATTGCCCTGCTCAGTCCGGGGAAGGTGCGCTGTCCAGGGCGGTGTCGAGGCATGGTGTTCTGTCTGCCTCTCCTGTGTGCATGTGTACAGTGACCGCTGGAGTGTGTATACACATGCAACTGACTAGTATCTTACGTTAGGCATAGTTTTAAGTAAGTAATGAATCCTGGAATCACGGATTTGTTGTGTCTTTACTTACCTATGAGAAGTATAGGTCTCAGATCAACGGTGACCGACTTCATACAACTTCATACAAGTCTGCACTTGACCCGGGGCTCTTGGTTCTCTTTCCACTATTGGTTGTGCAACATCTGCTGTTTTCTCATTTTCTACAAATAGTTTTGTATAATTGGCTGGGTGTTCTGATAAGTTAGCTCACCAGAGTCTTAACCCTTTCCTGTTAGTTCCACTTCCTGCTGTCATACTTTTATGAATCTATACTTTGCCTTTTATATTTTCCTGGACATTTTTGGTTAGCAGCTATATTGTGTTGTCGTAATCATTGTTCTTTAAGATACAAGGAAACTTGGTGACTTCTGAAAATCTCTAGGCTATGAGCCCAACTCTCCAGTGCTGTCTGGATGGGCCCAGGTGGTTTACCTTGGCTGGCAACATAATTTGCTTTGAGGTAAAATAAGTCTAGAAAGGATTAAAATTTCATCTGGCTTTCTGAGTTTTGTCTTTTCTAGTAGGTTTTGAAATGACTGTGGTTATCAAGAAACTGTTTCATCTTTAAGATTTATTTCTAGTCAAGATTTCTTGGAACTGAGATTTATCTGTTGAATGTTAATAATTTAAAGTCAACCATGATACCCTTCCTTTTACCAGAGATGATTGCTTTAGAGGTTGTTAAATAAGATGTGTCAAGATAAGAATAAATCATCAGGAATTACATTAAAATCTTTAGCGTTTCACATGCAGAAATCCTGGCATATGTTGGTATTATTCTGTGCTGTTTAGGGACCAAATGACCCCTAGAAGCTTTGTTCATGGAACTACATCTGTAATAATATGATTGAAGCACAGAAGCGCGGTAGACTTTGAGGAACATTCCACATTATCCTGGAAGCAGCAGCCTGGACCTAAATGAGGTGGGTTACAGCAGCTGCAAAACAGCTCCCCTTCCTTGCCTGTTGAGAGGCAGTACCTAGACCACATCCGGGGCCCAGAGCCCCGCCGCCAGGCTCCCAGCCCGTGTGTAACAACCGCCTTCCACAGGAGGATGCCAGCTCCCTGTGGCCCGGGCTCAGCACCTACAGGTCCGCGTGGCTTTGCTCCCACAGGGCGTGGACAGCACCGCCGCCTTGGAGGGCTTCTCCTTTGCTCGCTGTCATCCAGAGCAGCTATTCCTGTAGCTCACTCATTTCTATGGTCCTGTGTTCTTGGCCTCTTCTCCTCGTTGGTTGTCTTACGTAGCAAACTGGTTTAAAAAAACTGAGTAATCCCTTTTATAAAACCTTCTTTTCAAATATTTTTATTTGTGCAATGCCAAGACAATTGCCATTGGACAATTTTGGCTTATCTCCTGAAAAGCTTAAAAATGAACTGAGCTGACTGTAATGTACATAGTAAAAGTACATAAGTTGAAATATAACGAAGGTCACGTAGTAAGAAAGAAAAGGTAACAACTTTAAAAGGTGATGAGTGCATGTGTGAGGCAGAAAAATCGACATATCTTGTTAAGAGTTGAGTCACAGAGTTGACCTTGAAGTTCCTGGCACCAATTTAAGAAAAGAGCATCCACCTTCAGGTTAACAAAAAAAAAAGGATTATGGTTCAGGAAATGCAGAAAAAGCTGCTGGAGAGTAGAGATCGTCGTTCCGTTTCCTGTGGCCCTCCCTCGTGGAGTGGTGTGAGGCCACGTTCAGCGTCTCTGTGCTTCCTTCAGTGCACAGAGACTTCCGCTCAGAACACACCGCATCTGCTGCTCACCGTCTGGGCTGCTCCTGCCTAGTCTTGCCTGGATCGAGTGCAGGAATCTCTTGATTTTCTTTTGTTTTTTCCTCTACTTTTCTTCTGCCCTTTATTCACCGCAACACAGAACCAGACATTCTTTTTTTTAATATAAAAATAATAACATATTATTCCCTTGCGTAAGAACTTCTAGTGGCTGATAGTTTAAATTAGAATTATTTAACCTGGGCTCTGTGATTTTGACCCTGTGTTAGGGAGCTTATGCCTGCATCTGGGCCTGGCACCACTACTGTTTCCATAGAAATGACTTTCCCCTCTCTGCTTCTCAGCCGTTTGCTTCCGGTTCCCATGCTGCCTTGCACGCTGGGAATTTCTCTGGCCCTGACTGGAAACTCGCCACAGTGGTGGTGACAGCAGGCTCTTGTAGTCTGGTCCTTGGTGCCACTGCCTGTGCTCGGGGCTTTCTTTTGTGTTTACCCCTTCTGGGTTCAGACCCTTGTACTTGTAGAAATTACCAGTGGGTATTAGAGAATTTTAGTCCCCTTTAGGGGCCTTAAAAAAGTCATTTTTCTTTTGTCTTCTCATCTGAAAATAAAAATTGTACATCCACCTGCCCTCCTGAACTATTTTGAGGACTAGCTGATGTGTACATCAGAAGAATTGTAATGCCATTGAATTAATTATTGGGAGCAGGATAGATTAGTTGTAATTTTTTTTCCTTGTCTGCTGTGTTGGTACTTAAGGCTGATCAGAAGTTGGGTTTTGTGTAAAGAGTATCACTGAAGGATAATCCAAATTTGTAAAACTGAAGTTTTAACTGAATTAAAGAAACTTCCTAAATTTCTGTGTGACTATTACCAAATGGAAAAAGCTAGTTCCAATTATAAACTGCTCATTTAAAACGACATTGAAGGATTTAAGATAAACTTATAAATGAGTAAGAATTTGATGTTCTCTGACCTCTTTATGAGGCATAGTTTTCTTAAAAGAATTTCTCTGTTGTTTGTAAGCCCCAGGAAGAGTAGATCACTGAACCACGCTGGGTTCATCCATGGCTTTGAGTTACTTTCCATCACTGTTTAAAATTAAATCCTCAAGGATCCATAACCCTTGTTTACCACGCTGGCAGTCACCACGCCTGCCTTACTTCTCCATGTACCATCCTGAAAACGCTCTGCCTCAAAGCACATTGGTATCTTTATGAACTCATTTTAACGAACGTTTTAAGACAAACACCTCCTTGGAACCCCCAGGGCAGCAGGACTTTAGAAATTCTGTGCCCAGCGCCAGGCCTTCACCTGGGAGTGCTCAGCCTGCACTCGCTTGTTTTCTGAACCATACACATCTGTGTAATTTGTTCTCAAAGGAGACGGTTCTTTCTTCATCTTTCTTCCCCACGGTGCAGCTTCCTAGGGACTAACCAGCGCACGGCGAAGCCAGTGCTAATGCAGTTCTCCGGTTGCTGAGCCGTGCAGGCAGGAGTTGCCTTCATTCAAACCATTTGATACTCTTAATGCAGTCTACTAGCAGCCAACCAACGGACTGTTTGACCAGAATAAGTGTTTTGTTTAAATTATATCTACATAAAAGCAATCTAATTTATATCAAGTGTGAAATATTTCTAAGGCTTAGACTTATTTTTCTCATAGAAATATATAATCATTGTACAAAGTAATTTCATTAGCTGAAATAAACTATGGTATAAATTTCAGCTTATTTATTTCTAGTTTTATTTTCTTATGTTTGTATAAGAAAGAAAACATTTTTTTTTTTTTTTGAGACAAGGTCTCGCTTTGTAGTTCAGGTTGGCCCTGAGCTCACTATGTGGCCCAGGCAAACCTAGAACTCAGCAATCCTGCCTCTGCCTCCCAAGTGCTGGGATTACAAACCTGAGCCACCACACACCCGGCATTATAGGAGGTGGTACTGATTGCTGGTAGGTGTCAGTCACCACACCTGGTATTATTGTATGTGGTTACTGGGGATCAAACCAGGGACCTTGCACTTGCTAAGCAGGCACCAGGACCACTGAGTAAAATCTCCAGCCCAAGAAAAACATTCTAAAAGCTGATTTAAATCTATTTCATTTTAGACATTCTGAAGTTTAAATATGTACTTAAAAGATAATTTTAATGGTGGTATAATATTGTGCCATATGGATCTACTCTAATTTATCATTTCCTATGGGCTTTTCACCCTGTGTGTAATATATATTTCGGAACAGGCTCTTTTGTCATATTTCTGATAAGCTATTTAAACTCTGTCCTAGATACTTTTGCTGCTGAGATGAAATACCCAACACCCACAAGTCAAAGGAGGAAAGGTTTATTTTGGCTCATAGTAGAGGTCTCAGCTCATAGTTGGCTGGCATCTCGGTCCAGTGGTGTGGCAGAGGAGCCCACAGAGAAGAGACAGCCATGACAGGTGTGGCAGGAAGCAGCAGTCATGAGCCTGCCTTTCTTTTTCATCCTCTCCATGCTATAAGCCTTTAGGGTGGTGCCACCCACATCCACGATTGGCCTTCCCATGAACCACACCCGAACCTGTACTAAAGCGATTCGTGCACTGATGGAGTGCCACACACCCTTAGCCCTAGAATCACACACCCTCGATCAGCCCCTCTGAGCGACTGAGGCTTCCAGGGGACATCCGGATAGAAGCAATGACAACGAGATCACTTTTCTGCTAAACTGTTATATATTCAAGTCGATAAACTTCCTGAATTTTTTTCACCCTGGCAATACTAGAGGGTACATAGCTTTCATAAACTTTCAAGATTTTGGAGTTCGAACCTTTGCCAAATTGAAAGGCTTAACATCTCATTATTTCCATTTGCGTTGTTTTAACTGGTATTGGAGTAAACTTTTTTTTTTTTTTTTTTTTTTGAGACAGGGTCTTGCTTTGTAGTTCACGCTGGCCCTGAGCTCACTATGTAGCCCGGGCAAACCTTGAACTCACCAATCCTCCTGCCTGTGCCTCCCAGCTGCTGGGATGACAGGGGTGAGCCTCCACGCCCAGCATTGTGGGGTGTGGTCCTGATTGCTGGTGGGCGTGCGTCACCACACCCAATATCATGTCATTGTATGCAGTTACCAGGATGGAACCAGGGACCTTGTGCTTGCTAGGAAGGCGGCAGAACCCCTGAGCTAAATCTCCGGCCCCAGTATTGGAGTAAACTTTAAAAAGACTTATAATTTATTTTTACCTGTAAATTACTGTTAAATTACTTTGTTCCATTTTCTGTCAGTTTTGTGCTTTAATTCAGTTTTCTCATAATCTTTTAGGAATTAACATTCTTCCTAGAATATTTGCTATAAATGTTGTTTCTGTTTTGGCCTCAGCCTCTTCCGCTTGGTTATTGATATATAGAAGCTTTGTTGTAGTTACACCTATTCACTTTCTCATTTGTGAGTTTTTCCCATTTCTTTTATGCTTAAAATATCATCTTTTTCTGAGATCAGTAAAATATTTATGTATATTTCTTGTGTTTTTTCATGATTTTTTTTCTTTTGCTAGTCTGCTATCACCAACAAGTTCATGACACTTCATAGACATGCTTTAAAAATTCACTTTATCTTCTCAGAAACCCTTTGAAATGGGCAGAGACTCTATTCCCAAGTACATAAATGAAGAGATCATGAGTGTAGCGATGAGCCAGACAGTAGGGTTTCAGAAACAGGGTCATGCTTTCCATGTTCTTAAAATAATACACATAAACTTCGTCACTGAACTGCTGGCTTGGTCTTCTTGTTGATTACTAGTTTTGTATTTTCTCTGCATGAAGATATTCTTGAAAAGGTACAGTTTGGAGAATGTGGCAAGATTATACTGTGTCTTCTAAGTTACCAAAAATATTAAAAATGATGTTACAGTGTTATTTTATGTAGATAATACTTAATGTAATTATCTTACGAAATCAATTCGCAATATTGTCATTCCTTAAAAATGATAAAACGTACCTGACAATTCCCAGTAGCCAGATCCCGAAGCTGAGACGATCCGTTGACCGTTGGTGAGAACACAAAAGGCACAGCAGTAGCAGTAGGTCCTGTCTCTGGGATCCCAGAGAAGCACGTACCAGGGAGAGAGCTCATTTCTCCTTATCTGGGGCTCTCTGGATAGGAACTGGTACTTGATAGAGAAGAACACACGCCTAGGAATACATGAAAAGTGTTGGAAGGGTTGGATGAAAGCCTTACACATTTAGTCATCGTTTAAAATTTCATCACATGTGGAAGAAATATAGGTAGGAAAGACCTCTTTAACAATTTCCGTACTCACGGTTCGATTCTGAGGCTGCCCCCTGAACGGCCTCCATCAGTGGTAAGAGGTGAAATCAAGCTGGGTGTAGTGACACGCACCTGTGAGCCCACCATTCGGGAGCCTGGGGCAGCCGGTGCTGCCCAGCGAGTTCAAGGTCCGCCAGAACAATGAGATTAATTAAGGTTTTACCAAGTAAAAGTGTCTAACTTAATCTCAAGGTAGTATTGGTTCTTCACCCATTTTTGTCATCAAAAACATTTTTTAATTTCTCCGCTTAGCGAGTCACCAAAACTGTTTTTAATAGCCCAAACTCAACAGAAATGGCATTACAGAATTCCCCTTGTGTGCCATGACTGTGAATATGAACAGGCTTTGAAAACAAGGTGCTGCTATGCATATTCTGTGGGGTGGGGGGGTCCAGTGATTTTTTTTCTTTTTCTCTTGGTTAGCAGGTAGTTTTGCCCCTAGTATGCATCCCGGGTGAACTCCCAATTTACTAAGGATCCCACTGTAACTATGCTTTTTATAACATGGGTGTAACAGTTCACTCTCACTCAGGTCTTATTTACCCAGTTGTGAAAACATAAAATTCAGTGTAAAGATGTCACCCTATCACAGGACCTCGGCTTGCACATTGTCATTATTTCCTTTAGTTATTTACCGTTATTCTGATGGCATTTACATCATGAGACTTTTCTAAGCATTTGTCAAATGTTAATTTAATACTCACGAGTGGTCCTTAGTGAGGTGCCAATGGCAATGAAATAGTGAGATCATTCAGTTTTAATTAATCGAGATTAAATAGCTATGAAGTGGCAAAGACAGATGTCAAGAACAGACAGTCTAACTGTAGAGGCTGTACTTTAAACCACTGCTCCTGTAGCTTTTTGGGGCCTTTCAGGGTTCTGCGAGGTCCTTCACCAACCATGTGTCTCTCCAAGACCAGCATTTCTTTCTGCACCTTGACCATAAGGTATCATGCCAGAGTGCATGGAAATGCAGAAATGACAATGCAGTTCTCTTCTACCAAACCATGATATGAAGTTTGTGAGGCTGTGTTAAAATGCATTCTTCACACCATTTCCTGTTCTAGAAAGCCTAAGTATAAAGATATTATCACTGTGAACATGCTGTAGATCTTTTAGTTTAAACGAATACACGTGTTAGAACGTTCTGACTTTTCATTTCGAACGGACTGTCTGCATGTCCGGTCACGTGCCAGCGGGTGTTTGGAGCTGCTCATTCCCGAGCACACAGAGGAGAGCAGGGTCAGCGGTGTGTCGTCTGATTCCCGAGCGTCCCGTGTGTTCTGTGAGCCTTTGTCTCCCAGACCTCTAGTTCCGCTTCCCCACTGCTCTTGTTTGTACTTTAAAAAAATGTGACCCTGGGGCCAGAGATTTAGCTCAGTGGTTCCAGCCCTTGCTTTGCAAGCGCAAGGTCCTGAGTTCGATCCCCAGTAACCACATACAATGTTGGGCGTGGTGACTCATGGCCACCAGCAATCAATACCACATACCACAGTGCCGGGCGTGGTGGCTCATGCCTGTCATCCCAGCACTCGGGAGGCAGAGGCAGGAGGATTGCTGAGTTCGAGGCTTGCCTGGGCACCATAGTGAGCTCAGGGCCAGCCTGAGCTACAAAGCAAGACCCTGTCTCAAAAAAAAAAAGTGACCCTAAGCATGGAGTCAGCCCCCATTGTCACACACACGTGTATACACACACACACACACACACACACATACACTCACATTGGCCTCTGGAACCAACATGCTCTGTCTGAGGGCTGAAGCCTGGGTGTGACCACAGCTCGCTTGTTGCCAGGAGCCAGGCTCGCGAAGCCGGAGACCTTGGCCTCCTTCAGCTGTCTTGTCCTAGTGGGGAGAGATAGTGCCCACCTGCCAGGGTTGGTGCCCGTGTCATGCGAGTGGCTATATGCAAAGTATGTAAACCATCCCTGGCACATAAAGTTTTCAAGTGTCAGTTCTAGTGTTATTACATTTCTACTTGGTTATGAGAGTTACAAAGTAGTCAAGTGTGATTTTATATTCCACAGTTTTCTTAAAACTTTTCCCTGCCTCTCGGTGGAGGTTTTATTAATGAAAGCTGAACCTCCCCTTTCTGTTTGTTTTGCTTCCCAGGTCACGTCTTTGAAAGTGGCCCTTGTCTTTAGTGCAGGTATTTCTCTTTGGGGGAGGTTGCGATCAGAATGCATTTATCTTCTAGTAAATCCACAGATGCTGGTGCTAATGGTGTCATCCCTCCTCCTGCGCTGAAATCCTTCCATTTTGGGAGTTCACGTCCCATGAATGCACAGATCTCCCCTGTCCTTCCCTCAGCACCTTGACGCTCTGCTGAGACAGAGCGCTGATGTGCACAGGGCTCTGCCGCCTTCCGGCCTTCCTGGGCCTCAGCCAGGGTCCTGTCAGCCGGTGCTGGCTCCAGGCCCTGCTGCCCGCTGTTCCCTTCAGGGCGGCAGCTCTGTTCCCTGAGGTCCGGCCGACCCGCCGGCTTCCCTGAGCCCCTGTTGCTCTTCTGAAGGAGAAAGGCCCGTGTCCGCAGGGCCTCCGAGACTGAGACACCGAAGGCTGGTGTCAGCGTGGATGGCAGAGCGAGTCCGGGGGCCCCGGTGCTCTTCACCCCTTCGTGTCTGCGTCAGCGCTCGGTGAGGATTCACTTCTCCTGACAGAACCGGAAAGACTGCTCTCACAGGCCTTTAGTGGTCTCATTGACATTAGAGGTAAAATGCCTTGAGATTAAAAATTGGAGACTTTAAAAGTCTACAGGGAATCTCACATTGGTTATTCTTAACTGAAAAACATTTGCCTTTTATGTGTATTTAGACACATAAAAACATATGGAAAATCATTTTGAGAATTAAACATGTTGAACTTTAGTTGCTTGTTTGGACCACTCCCTCTGCCAATAAAGATAGGAGCTCACTTACAAAAATACTTGCAGTATAACACATTTATTTTGATTACAAGTGAGAAATTGGGGCAGAGCAAAACTATCTGGAATATTCCAAATGCAGTATGTGAACATAATTTTCAATATAAAAATAAATCAGGGTAAAAATACTTCAAAACTCCACAGAAAAGTTGAAAGACTGGTTGAATGTTCATGTATTTATCTCCAAGTTCCATCAGCCGTATTATCTCGAGCTACTCATGCTGTGTTTCTCAGTGGGCACCACTTGCATTTTCCAGACCGCCTGGTTGTGGGCAGCTGCAGGTACCAGCACCCTAGTCGCTCAGGCCCCCCCTAAGGACGCAGGCATCTTGGTGTCACTGGTTCTCACTGACCGTGTTCAACAAAAGCCAGATCAATGGAATAATACCGTGTTTTCCATGCTCCAGTTTCCTTCACTGGGTTCTTTCCTCAGTGCCAAGATTCAATTAAAGTTCTTTTTTTTTTTGAGACAGGGTCTCGCTTTGTAGTTCAGACTGGCTCTGAGCTCACTATGGAGCCCAGGCAAGCCTGGAACTCAGCAGCAATCCTCCTGCCTCTGCCTCCAGAGTGCTGGAATTATAGGCATGAACCACCACGCCTGGCACTGTGGTATGTGTACTGATGGCTGGTGGGTGTGAGTCACCCTGCCCAGCATTGTTGTATGTGGTTACCGGGATTGAACTCAGGACCTTGCGCTTGTGAGGCAGGCGCCAGAACCACTGAGCTAAATCTCCGGCCCTCAATTGAAGTTCTCGTGAATCTCAATCAGTTATTTTGGGTGGGCCTGTCATCCTGGCACTGAGGATGCTGAGGCAGGAGGGCCCCTGCCAGTTGGAGACCAACCTAGGATTCATACTGAGTTCCAGGGCACCCTGCACTAGATAAGGAGACCCTGTGTCAGAAAGCAACCACAGAAATCCATTCGTATTTTTAATCTATCACAGTGGCCCACCTCCTTGGTTTTTTATGACGTGGAACCAGTCGAAGTCCTCAGGCCAGCCATTCCATGCCAGGCTACGCTTTCTTGGTCCTTTTAATTATTTCCTCATTATTCAGCTAGGTCGGCCGTGCACCATACTCTCCACCATTGTTTCACCCAGTGGTTCATTCTGGCCCTTACTGATGGAGCATTTCCCTGAGTTAGTTATCACAAGGGATTCGCAAGGGGTTATCTTTCCAGTTCTTCCGAGTGTTGCCTAGAACTCTTATGTAAGAGGGAAATTTGTACCCCTCCCCCTTTTCGCTGCTTTTGTCGCTCTGGCTCTGCCTCTCCTCTAGTCAGTTCAAATTATTGTTAATTCTGGTTGTTATAATCATTGCTACTATATCATTTTAATGAGATTTATTTATTTTTGCCACGGGTGGCACCCCACATGGGTGGGGGCCTTGGGACACGACCTTACTAGATGGGAGCCCTCCCTTATTTCCTTCGCAACGTGTTCCAAGTTTGTTCTATTCTTTCTTTGCTCCAGAGCTGGAATTAGCTACGTCCAAGGGCCCTTGCTTATTGCTCTGACAGAAATATTTTCTCTAGGCCCTTGTGGAAAAAGGTGGAAAATATATATATGTTTATCTGTATAATGGATTGATACCGACACCGCCATTAAACTACTGCACAATAGGTGTGTTTCTTCCTAATTCCCCATTTCATATTTGTGTGTTTTCTTTTTATCATGTTTATTTCTCACTTCCACAGTAAGTACCCTGAAAACAATTGAAAAGTTGTTACATTAGGGCTGGGGATGTAGCTCAGTGGTTCTGGCATCTGCCTCATAAGAGCAAGGTCCCAAGTTCGATCCCTGGGACCACGTACCACAGTTTCAAGCGTGGTGGCTCATGCCTATAATCCCAGGACTCAGGAAGCAGAGGCAGGAGGATTGCTGGGAGTTCAGGGCTAGCCTGGGCTACATAGTGAGCTCAGAACCAGCCTGAACTATAGAGTGAGATCCTTTTTGGAAAAAAAAAGTTGTAATATTAAAATTCTATCTTTCTGATGGGAAATAAGTGGTCTGAGTTGAAAGCATACTTAGTAACATCTCAGATTTTTGCTTTCATTACAGATTGATAATCTCAAACACACTGAGCAATATTTGTGCATTAAGAAGGAGACATAATGAAGTAACATGACAACTTCTGTAAATCTCAGTTGAAAGGAAGTTGTGGTAAGGAAAGGAATTAGGGTGACATCTGCAAAGCCGTACTGTTGTGTCCAGCACTATTTGTTCTAAGTACTTTGCCTATTTTTCCTGTTCATCTTCATAGAAACCTTCTGAGATTGTGACAGCTGTATTGTCCTTTCCCTTCACCAGTAAAATCCTTGTGGAAAGTTGCACTGATAGTAATCAGCAGACTTGAGGTTCAGAACCGTACACTTTGATTATTAAAATTCTCTGCTATACACGCTTCAAGTTTTTAATAAAAATAGCTATCATAGCCACCTTTATTCCCCTAATTTGAATGCTTTTCATCTTCTCCTGGTATTAGAATAGTTTTTTGATATGTCATTCGTGTTAAATGTAAGACCTTAAAGTTTAGAGACTGTAATTTTGTCTTTTAGTGTTAAATCAACAATATATAGTACATAGTACATGAGCACACTCGCTGCCTGTTTTATTTGACGTTTGTCATCCTGAAGACGGAACCCAGACCCTCTGCAGTGAGCTGCATAGCCGCTTGTCATAGTTTTGCAGGCTGGGTCTTCCTGAGTCCCTCAGTTGCCTGGGTCAGGCTTGGAACTTGCGATGCCTCCGCTTCCGCTTCCGCTTCCGCCTCCTGGAGTGCTGGGTTACAGGTGAGCATCACCGCGTAGCTATGGAGTTTTAATAAAGGCAGCATCATTGTTATTTCTGTATGTCAAGCATTATGCTAAAACCCAGGTTAGTATTTTGAACTGTTAATCATATGGAATTTGCTTTACTGTCCATATTGTGAGAAAAGAGACCCTGAGGCAACATGAAGCCCAAAGTGCTTCAGTTGAGAAATAACAAAGAGTTTTTACCCAGATCTACCTATCTCAGAAGAATTTCTGTGTTATCTCCATGAGATCTCTTTTTCTAATGAACCCTGGCTCCAGGGTTAAGGTAGATGTTTGATGACATCTTGTCAAGAGTCCTGAAGTTTTTATAAGAGAAGAAAAATAA
Organism: Thryonomys swinderianus; assembly: GCA_004025085.1. Classification (NCBI taxonomy): domain Eukaryota; kingdom Metazoa; phylum Chordata; class Mammalia; order Rodentia; family Thryonomyidae; genus Thryonomys; species Thryonomys swinderianus. Next base: position 14,121 of record PVIC010020049.1, on the reverse strand, counting down.
ATGATAGTTATTTTATCTGTACTCCTGTAGAAACTCAGACGTTGCATCTTGTAGGCATCCAGAGCATGTGAAATTTAAGTTTGAATTAGCTGTAGACTTTGCCTATCAATCCTGGTTAAGCTGTGCTTGGCTTGTGTAGTGCCGTCCCAGGCGCCCCCACTGCCCAGCATGTTGGGCTCAGGCAACTGATTTCTTTCTGCTACTCTGTCTTGCATTTTTCATTTCCAACCTTGGCTTTATGGGTTCTGTAATATTTTGTCACTGAAGCTGTCCTTTTAGTGACTGTCAGGATAAAACAGTAAAAGAGCCAAGTAACTAGTGATTCTGGATGCGTGCCCATCATCACCAGGCATAGCCTGAAGTTGTTGTGAGATACGTCTCAGTCACTGACATCTCCCTGACTGGCAAGGTTGGTGAGGGTTGAGTTGGTAGCACAGCCTTTCACCCAGGTATGTGTGAAAAGAACAATAAGAGAATGAAAAAAATTGTCCATTCTTTAGCAAGGAAGACCATATCCCTCATGGTAAAGAGATTCGGTGGACAGTTTGCTCTGAAAATAAAACAGATCACTGTCAATAGAAGATGAAGATCATTCTGGATCAGTAATGTAGCTACTATTTGAAAAGTCATCTAAAAATAACATGAAAATATAGATGTCCTCTGAGGGATGCAGTGGGCATGCTCAGTTGCCTGTCACTTGTACACATTTCATTTTAAGCTCAAACGGGTGCAGTTGGGCAGTGAACAAATGCCACCGGGATTGTACAGATTTCAGGTGTGGTAGGATCTTGGGAACCAGGATGGTGAATGGTCAAGATCTGGTTTGTGAGTTCAGACTAGTGGAAATAAGAGCCCCAGTGCATCCATTTGCTGGGCTGTATGATGCTGAAGGATTTCGTTATGCAACTTGAGGATCAGTTTCCTGTATCAGTGTAAGAAGTTGGAAAGTCATGGGAAACAGGTCATAGGATCCAAAGAAAATCTGAAGGGTAACAGGCCTCAGAAATGATTAGAACAACTTTGGACACCTTGACTGGAAAAAAAAAATGTCTCCTCAGAGTGCCACTATTGAAATAATGTAAATCCAGCCATCAATGTCCTTGTGTCTCTGGGAACCACCCATCGGGCCATGCTGGGTCCGTTGCCTGGGGCGGGAGATAGCCTCGGAGGCTGCCTCCTGTCCTGAGGAGTAGGTACCCTACATGAACCAGGAGCTTGACATAGTACTCCCTGAATTCTGGGGTCCTAAAGCAGGAGGGTCTCAAGTTTGGGCCTGGTTGGGCAGTTCAGTGACTTACTGAGATTCCACGTCAGATGGCCTGGGGATAAAGCTCAGTATGGAGGACCTGGGTCCAATCCATGATGCCGAAAAAGATAGTGGAAGTAACTGAGGTAGTTAGTTGGTGAATATCCTATATGCCCACCCTGTATTTTTGTCTAAGAACAGATTTTATACATGCGAGTGTATTTTCATACTATCATAATTTTAGTCTCTACCTAGGAACCATTGACAGATGGAATAGTGACTTTAAAAAACATCCTTTTAACATGATGAAAACTTTGACTCATTATTGTGTATTTCAGAAGCAAATTGTAGTTCCATAAACCTTTGCTCCAAAGATTGTTAAAACTCAGCTTCAAACTTTTAAAATATCTTAGGGAAAAAAAAATCATTATCTAAATCTTATATAACAGGAATGGAAGTTCAGCTAACTCAGAAAGTGGGGTCTTAGATTTCTAAGTGTTCTCTAGTATCTATGGAGTTACATTTTGTTCAGCTTTTCTAAAACGATGATCTGTGATTATACACTTGCTGGGATGATCCTGATGTTTCCATCCATATCCTCTAGCCTGTGAGTGGGGACTTTATCTTCATTATTGTTCACCTATGGTAATATCAGCACAATGTTTTATATAGAGCAACTACTCAGTAATTAAGATTTAGGGATACAGTCCCTAATCAGCTTTTATGAAGGAACAGTCTAAAAATGTTGGTGGATTACCACACGACTATCTGACCTTTTTTTGTTCACAAGTGTTAAGTCATCTTTGGGTCTGCTGGGCATGCTGGGCTCAGGCTTGGTTTGGGTCTGTTGCACGTATCTTCTCACCCAAGCTGAAGAAATAGCCACCAGCAGGAACGTGTTGATTTCATGGTGGCGGCAGGAGTTTATGAGATCAAGCCTTTTGCCTGGAAGGGGTGTATGTCACAGATTCTTGTTTCACTGGCTGAATCAAGTCACATAGCTGTCTTAGTGTGCCTGGAGTAGAGAAGTGTACTCTCACTGTGTGAGAGAAGAAAATAACAATATTTGCATAGGAAATACAGTCAGCTACCATACTTCTCCAAGAGTTTCTGCTTTTGATACCAGTACTCTAGAGCCATAGATTTCCCAGAGACCCTATAATATAGATAATATAAATACTTTCTCTAAGGCAGCCAGTGTTGAGGATTTGAAATTTACTAAATGAGATGAGCTTCACAGTTGATGCCATGCCATCTATGAAATTCGTCTGTCCCTTCCTACTAGCCTTCACCCCCACAAAGGGCCATCCTAAAACAGACATCAGTCATGTGAGCCATGTAACAAATACCTATGAAGTGTTTTGTTAGTACTTAATATATAAAAGAAACATGTGGACACAATTCTATTTTCTGTCCAAGTTCTGCCATCAGAAAATAATAGCAGACTCTGTTGATTAATTGGAGGAAAATAAATCTAGTGATAAAACTGATCATATTTGGAAATTGCCTAAAAAGAAAAAGTAATCACATTTGACCTTTACATGTGGCCTGATGTCTCTTCTTTAAAAGTTGAGATGATTTTGCATGAGGTGACCGTATTTGCTGCTTGTGGGGTTAACGTCACTAAGTTAAGCTTTTTAACATTAAGAGAAAGATAGTGATATGAGAGTTTCCATAATTGAAAACAGGCCTTTGTCCATTGGCTGACAAGAAGCTGCCAAAATGTAGAGGAAGCCCATTGGCTGCAGAATCTGGTGGTCTGTCAACATCTGAACCATAGCATTCAGCAGGGTATTTAGGGTGTTCTCTGAGATTTATTATAGGAAAAAGAGCTATTAAACAGAGAGGTCACATAATGTCTTCCAAACCCATAGGATTATTATTGTAAATGGGAGAGACAAGACAGACCTGTAATAAACCACTGAAAACATTTTTTGGCAACTCCATCATAAGATGTCTAGAAATAGGCTTTAGGAAACATTTCATTGCTAATAAATAGCACTTATTAATTGACACGTTTTCTTTGAACATATATATTTAATAATAACAGATACTATTTCCTGAATGTTGCCATATTTAGTTAATCTCACTTTAAGATATACCAGAAAAAAGGAGGGTGAGGGAAGTAACATGTCCAAATGTAGCCACCTGGTAAGCAGTAGAATCTCCATGTGAGCGAGAGTGCTCAGTGCAAGTATAATTTCCTTAACCCCTGAACCACACCTCAGGCCTGGAATTAGCCTTGCTTATGTAGTGGACTTGGCAGTCTTCAACTGATGAAAAAGAACGAGTTTCAGGTGAATTTCTGTCTGTAGTCTATGTATTATTTTCTGCTTTTATAGTTGGGGATCTAAATCTGCAGAGAGAAAGCAGATTTTACCGAGGCCCGAAGGGTGGTAGACTTGCAACCCCTTTGGTTGATGGCAGGTAGAGAAACAGGCGTCTTTCCCTTACCCTGCTGGACCTTTTGGTTCAAACTGATGATATCATTCTGGTATATGGAACTTCGATTTCTACCCTGAACTCGGTCTGTTGTCAAAATACAGCCGCTCCTATTCATCAAACTTAGAAAGGTAATTGCAAATTAAATCACTGCTAAAACAGATTTACACAGCTGGGTTTACTCTAAGAAAGTCTGCCCAGCTATGTGGCTAACAGGGAATCATTTCATACTCTGCACACATTTTTTTTCCTAAAGCATATTTTCTTTTGCAATAACATTCCTTATTGTTTTGTAAATCCCTTTCTAATCTGAGGTTGTGGTTGGGCACAGCCCTGGTGTACTGTGAAGCTCATGAGCCACTTCAGATCAATACGCTGGATCTGCAGTCCCTTTATTCACTGTGTGATCCAGTCATGCTGTCATTAAAAAATAGCTGTGATGTGAAACGTTTGGCTTAAGATAAGAAAGAAACTTCAGGCTACTCAGCAGCTTTACTGAACTACAAATATTCAAAGTATTGGCAACATGGTTGGCTATGACCAAGGCTGAACAGAAGGTATGCTTATATGTGGAGAATATACTTCACAATTATTTTTTTGATCATTTGTGCCATGAAGTTCTTTATTTCTGCAGTAAAATTAACCTTATTCTATGGTGTGGTTTCACATAAATGGATTTTATTTTCCTTTTCTTTCAAATGAATACTGCAAGAAAATTTTAATAATGTTAATTTTTTAATACAAGTATAAAGAATAAAGTAAAAATGACTCATAATTCTATGGTGTAGTTAAAAGCTCCATTAATCAAAAAGTGTTTTCTTTTCATCTTTCCCTAAACACTTATAAATAAAACTAGGATGGCATTCCATAGTGTGATATCTTATTCTTTTCATTTACATTTTCACAAGTTTTTATCATTAAAACTGACTTGTTAACTGTTCTGATGGTTCCGTGATCTTCTACTTTTTTATTTCCCATAATTTACTTCACTTGGTTTTGAATGTTTAGTTTCAGAATTTTCACTATTATATTTTATATGTAAACTTTGTAAAATTGATATATCCTTAAGCAAAATAAAAAGCATGTTCCTCTTGCATACATTGAATAATAATAGTGTTTCCAATATATGCTAATTTATTATTGACAGTGATGGCATGTTAATGTTGATTACCAGCAAGGTATTATTAAACATTTCAAAAATTAAGTTTATTTTTCCTAGTGAGGAAACTGAGGCTCAAAGAAGTTAAAGCCACAGAAGTCAGGGCGAGAACCAAGAGCGGACCCCGAGTTCTCAGGTCCCGTCGCCTCTGTGCTCACCATAGAGTTAGATTGTTTTTGTTCGTTTCTTAGAAACGTTCCCTTTTTCTTCACCTTTTTAAAAGTACAATTATTATGTGCATATGACAACCACAGTCTGAACAGGAACACCTGAACTGTGCTGTGATTTTACTATATTTCACCTCCGTGGATGTCTCAAGTTTTGCTCTCGTGTGTACTTAGAACAGCTGTATTCTAACTCACATATACAGTTGTGCAGTTTGAAGTGGCCAGTGCAGTGGGCGTCACGGGTTACTTTCAGCTGTCACGACTGCGGACTGTTGTGTCCCCACCGCCGAGCTCACGCTCTGGTCCCTGCTCTGTGTGCCTCAGTTCGGTCCACAGAAGGCACTCGTGGGGACTTCTTACCTGACCAAACAAGGCGGTTTCCGATGCGTGACTCCCCGGGGAAGCTGAGGGAGAGCGCACGTCCGCGGCTCTCCAGAAGGCGCCAGGGTCCCTGGAGGGTTCAGACGCAGGCGAAGAGGGCTTGTGGAGCAAGCGCTTTGGTTCCGGTAGGTGTCGGATGAGGCGGCTACCGTGACCGCGCCGCGCAGCCGCCCGGGCTCCTCGGAGGCGGGGCGCGTCTGACCCGCGGCGGCGCCACTCCGCCTGTTCCGAGAAGGCCGCGCCAGTTGCTTTGCTCTTCTGGTGTTCTGAGGTCCTGCGGACGAGCCCCGAGCAGGAGAGACCCTGGGCCGCCGTAGAGCGTGTCACTGGTCTCTTTTTTCCCGCCCAGCTCTGCTGTTGGATCCCGATGAGGCCGTTTTCACACGGCGGACGCCCTCGACCAGCATCTTGGAGGCCTCGTCTCATGTCTGTTCGTTGAGCTGCAGTCACGGGTTGTCCTGGTGCGTGTCCCGTGTGTGAGGCGCCTTATCCAGGAAGCTCCTTGATGGCCAAGATGCGATGTCTCAGGTTTTCTTTGACTATTTCAGTTGTACGAGGGCCAATGTTGTGTGTATAATATTCATTCATGTGGATAATCCCGAGTAAATCTTGCATTATTCATTTATTACCTTTCCAAAACAGGAAAGCAGTAGTCCTAGAAGTATGACCTTTTTGGTATTCTTATTGTGATTATCTGAAATCTTGCTGTACAGTACTAAATTTCCCCCAAATGCAAAGTCATTTGAGGTACTGTTTGAAATGCCAATTCCTCTGCTGCGTCCTAACCCCTTAATGCTGGGGATTCTGAGTTAGAAAATTCAATGTAGGAATTAAGAGTTGGAGTTCAAAACAACAACAGTAGCAGCAACACCCACCGCCACAAAAAACATTCTACTTACTTGTGATTCACATCCATGTACCAATTTTGAAAGGCAATATCCTAGACAGTCATAATTCAAAGAAATAATATGCATCATTTAATCATGATTTGGAACTGGTAAAATGTGATTTAGTTTGTGTCTCTTAATTACCTAGAAAAGAAATAACTATAGAACTGAGTATTGTAGGATCGTACCACAATTCTGGAAGGCTGTATTTAAAGTATTGTTTAGTTTTTTGTCTATATATCTTCATAAATCAGAATATGAGAAGTTATTAACAAATATTAAATGTATGTTGATGTCTGGCTGCTTGAAAAGGGAGACGAGAAATGACGTCTCAGGAAGCTTGTTGTTCAAAACGGATTGTTCTTAGCAAAAGGAGCCAACTTCTTACTTCACTAGTTCCCCAAGTTGGCCTGTTAATGCCTCTGGCTCAAATAGTCCAGTTCACTTCAACAATGCTTGGATGTTACCTGCTATTCCATCTGGAGCCCTGTGCTTCCTGCTGGGATGACATAAGAAAACTCACGCCTGCACTGCGTTTGCTAGGAGGGGTCAGGCCCTGTCCACACTTCATGTGTTCAGGTAGCTGACGATCAAGTGGAACACTAGTCACAGCTCTCATTAGGTGACCGAGCTTTAAGAACATTTCTTTTGGGCCACAAAATTTTAATTTACCTACTTGTCACAAACGCCCTCTCAGTTGTGGCTATCCTTTTCCAAGTCAGAACCGGATAAGAAGTTACATTCTTTGCTTGAAGTAGACACTGGATCTATCCTCAGGGTCTGAGGGAATCTCTGCTTTTAAATGCAAGCTACGTTAATAGTCAAATAGGCATGGCTTGTGTTTTTTTGAATCTTTCTGTGCAAAGCAGGATGCAGTGTTTTTAGGAATACCTGTCTTTCTCTGCATCACTGTCCTCATGACCCCGGCTCCTTGTGCCGCCCTGAGACTCTGCTACGCGGCGCTCACCAAGCGTGTTGGTGCGTCCTTTGATCTCCAGATCAGGCTGCTCACCAGAGCTTTTCATGATGGTGGAAAGTTCTTACTCATCTTCTCTGTGCAGTGCAGGACATATATGTGGGGAGTGAGCACTTCATAGAAGGCAGGTGTGTCTGAGAGACTGAAGTTTTCAGGTAATTTAATTAATTCAGGCCTAGTGGCAGGGCTGACTGTACCGTACTGAACGCTGCAGCCCCGGGTCCGCCTCTCACCACTGCTCCCTGATTTTTTCCCTGCTGCATGCGGTCTTGCTGCCGTGGGCCACAGCTCATGAGTCTCAGCCCGTCGACATTGTGAACGAAACATCGGTACAGGTCTCACAAGGTGACACAGAGAGCTTCGTAGGATCTTTCCCTTGGCCAAAATGATTTTATTCCAAAAATATCAAAATAAAAGCACACAGAGGACCATGACTCTTCTAGAGACAAAGACAAAGCTTCAATAATAATATTATTATATTGCCAAGTGCAAGCATTCTCTATGAAGGATTAGACAGGAAATACTTCTGGGTCAGCTGGTCCCTGCTGGAGCTACTGGACTGCATCGTGGCTGTGTGACAGCGGCACTGGGCAGTAGGTGGGTGAACAGGCGCTGCTGGGCTCCCGTGAGGCTGCCCTCACGAACACCGGTGCCAGCCTGGCTTGACTCGAGGGTCAGGCTTTCCTGGCATATCGTTAGACACATAATTTTCTCTTATGAATGTTTTACAGTTTCATTGGGTGCAAGTCCCTGGATATTTGGTAGTGAGTGGTCCGAAAATGGTTATACTTTTATTTTTGCCTAGAGAAGCTAATAATGAAAGATTAAGTATTATAGATACGAACCTATGAGTCATAAACACCATGGTTTTAGCTTTGGAAAACAATGAGAAGAGGGTAGGACTGAGAGAGGGACCACTTAAGTCAGAGGATGGGAAGTCCTGTGTGTTGGTATCCTGAGTGCAGAGAAAGGCAGCGTGCGGAAGATTCTAGACACAGGGCAACAAGCTCATCAGCTGCAGGCAGAAACAGATTTTCACGTTCAGTGATGTTAAAAGTAATCATAAAGTCTGTGGGGTGAATCATGAGAGGGAAGGCCTTCTGATTCTTCTGATTCTTCTGATTCTTCTGATTCTTCTGATTCTTAAGGCCTTCTAGGGACTATTTTTGTGCAGTGAGAAACTGTGGTGAGGTTAAGGAGAGAGTAGAATGGAGAAAAGATGAGAAACAAGAAATAACTTCTTTTAAATACACATGTCGTCTTGCTGCAGAGCTCACTATGTAGCCCAGGCAAGCCTTGAACTCAGCAGTCCTCCTGCCTCTGCCTCCTGAGTGCTGGGATTACAAGCAAGAGGCACCACTCCCAGCACTGTAGTATGTGGTACTGACTGCTGGTGGGCATGAGTCACCGTGCCCAGCATTGGGGATCGAACCAGGGACCTTGTGCTTGCTAGGTAGGGGCTAGAACTACTGAGCTAAATCTCTATCCCAATGACCTTTTCTTTCATTTGAGCTTAAATTTTTTAAAAAATATGTAGATATACTAAATATCTTTGAAGCAGATTTGTGTATGATAGGACCTAGAATTTAGTGAAATGGGACTTGCTTCTTTGATTTGGAAGAGTAATTACGGGGCACAATGCTGTTTAACTGTTTGCCCGACTTTGCCCAGTGCAGTGGAATACAAATATTTGACCTTCTTGACAAGGATGGATGGAAGGAAGTTACACACCATGATATCATTAGGTTGTTGAATAACATCATTATTCATGATTATAAGGAATTATTCAGGCGAAATGGTAAACCTAATAGAAAGCCATTATTTGTGTTGAGAGTATAATTTCACTGTCCTTGTCATTCCAATCCCTTCGTTGAACTGAAGGTAAGATATGTGTATTTATTTTACTGTTGAGAATCTTTCACAGCATAATTGAAACAAATGGAGCCAATTATAATTAGTAATTTAGTGAATAAGATCCTATAACCCTCTTCCAGAAAGAAGTTGGTATGCAATAAATCCACAAAGGAACATTTTCATCATTTACTGACTTTTTATTATATGGATTCATTTTAAAATGTAAAATTTTTGTACTGATTAAAACGTAGGCAAAACGTTATTTCCAGATATTTGAGAACATGCCTTAAATTTAAGATAGTGTTTAAAATAGTATAGTTTTGTAGCTCCTTCACATTTCTGCAAATTAGGGTCTGGAGCCAAACAGCAGCCCTGTTGATTCTGTGACTAGAGTTTCATTGCCCCTCGGCCCGCTCACTGTGCTGTGTGTTGTTTGTGGCTGTTTCCCTGTCACCGTGACGGGGTCGCATCGTTGTTACAGAGACTGTCCACCCTGCACATCCTCAAATCCTTAGTATCTGGCCCGGTACAGAGAGCGTGTCGACCCTTATGCTAAGGAACTATGGAAATGAAAACCTAAAGTCTTGCGCTCACTGATCCCGGAGCAGCTGGCGCTCCCAGACGCAGGGGGCCGGGGGAGATTCGCATCAGGAGCCGCCCGGTTAAGCAAAGGTGGAGGTGTGTGTGATGCTGCTGTACTCTTCCCCATCCGCTTCTTCCAAAGTTTGGCAGCTATTGTGATCGCGCGTCGTCAAAGCGCGGGAATGGAGGTAGCTTGATGGAGGGTGCTTGGGAGCGTTCTTGCCTGTGCAGGTGGGCGATGCACTGGAAGCCGTGAGGATGGATCAGGCCCGGGTTCTTTACAGCCGTCCTTTTGCATCCTGCACAGAGCAAACAGCTAAAAAAGAAAAAAAAGTGAAATTAAAATTTAATGAGTTTGAGAACATAGTTTTTACAAAAATGCATTTCTAGAAATATGCCAATAAAAGGATGATGTAACCTCCATCCGATTTATAAATTAGCTGTTTATTTGTAGAGAGATTTCTATTTTGAAAAGATGTTTCAAATATGTGAAATATACAGGGAATAATGTAGCAAACATCCTAGAAATTTGACATATTTGTATATGCTATATTTCCATTATGCTTAAGAACTCCTTTTAAAATAAAAAAAATTACAACTGTTTACTAACTGGCTTCTTTTTTCAAACCCTGGAGATACAGTTCGGAGGGCCTTCCCCAGGGAGGCCACGGGCTGTGCCGCGGGGTTAGATCTCTAGCCCGTCAGGTCTGCAAGGTGACCTCAGCTTGCAACCCTCCTGCTTCAGCCTCGGGAGGCCCTGGTCTTGCCAGTGTGTGGCACCAGGCCCATGTCCCCCGTCTGGCCTCTTACTCTCGCTTCTCTCTTTGGAGAGCCGGCCTCTTCCTCAGCCTCGGCGCCGCTGACCTTGGCGCCGGACACTGGTTCTCGGGGGTCAGTCGGGTACTGCAGGGTGCTTGGCAGCGGCTCTCCCTGCATTCGCGAGGCGCAAGTACTGTCCTCCTGAGGTTGGCGCACTTCCGGTCTGCCTCAGTGGGCATGGTTCTTACATGTATTTGTAGCCCTCCGAAACACACAGTGCTGTGTGTTTCATGTGTGCTCCATGCTCACCCATTGGACTGTATAATTATGCTAGAGATACATCCACAATAAAAATTGAAGATCTGGGCCGGAGGGTTAGCTCAGTGGCTCCGGCGCCTGCCTCGCAAGCGCAAGGTCCTGAGTTCAATCCCCGGAAACCACATATAATGCTGGGCGTGGAGACTCACGCCCACCAACAGTCAGCACCGCATACCACAATGCCGGACGTGGTGGCTCACGCCTGTAATCCCAGCACTCCGGAGGCAGAGGCAGGAGGATTGCTGAGTTCGTGGCGGCTTGCCTGGGCACCATAGTGAGCTCAGGGCCAGCCTGAACTACAAAGCGAGACCCTGTCTCAAAAAGCAAAAAAAAAAAAAAAAAAAAAAAAATTGAAGATCTAAGTCTTGTATTATTATCCCCTTTATTGTATTCGAGTCTTTGAATGTGTTATCAATTAGTTACCTGTTTTTTGGTTTTCCATAATTTTTCTCTATTAAAATAATGTAGAAAGAAATATATATATATGTGTGTGTATATATATATAAGTGTGTGTGTATGTGTGTGCATATATATATATATGTATATCAATATGCCAATATATATATATATGGTGGTAGCTTGGTGGAATATTCACTTACCTGTGGAACCCTTATATTAGAAAGTAGGCATCTCTCCAAATTTGGAAAGGAGTTTCACAATCCCAGTTAAGTGGTTGTATGAATTCTCTACCGCAGTGGACAATAATTCCTATTTCCATGTCCTCATCAAATGGTTACATCAGCAAACATTGGCAGAGGCAGGAGGATTGCTGAGTTTGAGGCTTGCCTGGGCTACATGGTTAGCTCAGGGCCAGACTGAACTACAAAGTGGGATCCTGTCTCAAAAAATAAATAATAAGAATAGTAATAATATTTGCTACTCTGCTGGGTATAAAAGTGTCACACCTTCATTATTTAATTTAATTTCTCACTTCCCAGGACTAAAGCACTTTCCCTTTCTCTCTGTGTGTTCAGGTGTCCTGCTGTCATATACCTGCTTGCATGTTTTTATCTGTTTTTCTACTGGGCCATTTTATTTTTCTGTTTCTACTGATACCTGGATTCAATTCCTTTGTGATCATATCCATATCAAGACATTTTCTGGTTTCTAGCCTAGAGTTTTACTGTATACATATGTTTGTGTGAATGTGTGTAAGAATCATTATAAAATTTAAAATGAAAATTTTAATATAGCTAAATTTTAATGATACTTTTGTTTTTGATTTATGTAGTTTGCATAGTTTAAGACACCTTCTCCATCTGGGTACGGGAAGAGTCCTTTCTTGTGGTTTTCTTCCTTCCTTATAGTTTTTCTTCAGAAGTATTTTTTTTTTAATATTTGGTATCACCCAGATATTTTATGCAGTATGAATTCCTAATCCCCTTTCTTCATCTGGAGAACTAGTCGTCCCTTCCTCGCAGTCTCCGTGCACATAGTGGGTCTGTTTCTTGCTGTGTGCCGAGTGCAGTCTTTGTGAGCTGCCTCCTGGTGCCTTGTTGAGGGTGAAGGGTCCCCAGTGTAGAGGGCGGTCAGTCCTCCCTGTGCCACATGTCTTGGCTGCTCTTCACTCTTGGGCCTTTCAAATGAGCTTTTCGTCTTGCAAAGTTCTGTGGGAATAGCCGTCAAGATGCCTTAAAGAAGTGCCAGTGACTATGTAGGCTGGTGAATGGAAATGCTATGTCACGGTGCGGTCTGGCTTGTGCCCAGGTGTCCCCCAGTGCCTCATGGGGTCAGAGGTGGAGCCGTGGCAGAGGTGTCTGCATCTGGAGTGTGGCTGACTCACAGTGCGGCGCTAGGCTCAAGAACAGGATGAAGGGTGTGAGTCCTGCCTAGCCTGAGTAGTCTGAATAGGATAACAGGGACAGAAAGGCGCTATTATGATCTCTCGTGACACTGGCTTCCATCTCACTCCATCCACGAGACAGCAAGTGTTGGTGGGGGCTGTGGGGAGAAAGGAAGCTTCTCCACTGTTGCTGGGAATGTAGACTGGTGCAGCCACTGTGGAGATCCGTGTGGAGATTCCTTAAAAAACTAGGAATCGAGATTGCATTTGACTCTATTTCTCTGTTAGGTATATACACAAAAGAATTAAAGGAATCATCCACAGCAATGTATGCGCACCCATGTGTATAGCAGCTCAGTTTATGACAGCTAAATCTTGGAAATAGCCCAGATTCCCAACAGTGGGAGACTGGATAAAGAAGATGTGGTTTAAAATAATAATAATAATAATGATGATGATGATGTGGAATATTACTCAGCCATAAAGAATGATAAATTTGATAAATTTATTTGATAAATTCATAAGTGAAAGATAGGACACAGATGTATAAATACTGTATCTTTTCTCTAGTATGAAAAGCTGAAGGTGTAAATTAATGCCAAAATGTATGATAGGCCATGTGAAATAGGAAGAAAATGTGCAAAACGAAAAGGGAAAGGGCAGGTAAAGGGAAGTAAAGAAGGGGAGGGGCCGGAGGGTTAGCTCAGTGGTTCCGGCACCTGCCTTGCAAGTGCAAGGTCCTGAGTTCGATCCCCAGTAAACACATATAATGCTGAGCATGGAGACTCACACCCACCAACAATCAACACCGCATACCACAATGCCGGACGTGGTGGCTCACGCCTGTCATCCCAGCACTCGGGAGGCAGAGACAGGAGGATTGCTGAGTTCACGGCGGCTTGCCTGGGCACCATAGTGAGCTCAGGGCCAGCCTGAACGACAAAGCGAGACCCTGTTTCAAAATAAAAAATAAAAAAATAAAGAAGAGGGGAAAAATTTGATAGTTAAAAAAAAGGAAACAAGCTTATTTATATAGGGTGTGGGGGTTGTAGGGAGGGCAAGGAAAAGGGGAAAAATGAGAATCAAGGTATGTAATACACAGATACAAATTCCCAGTGTTGGATGTGATCCTAATGTATGATTCAAATACACCATAAAGTCAATTTTAAAAAAGAAAAATAGAAAACATTTCAGAGATGAAGGGGTTAGCCTTTTCTTCTTTGTGAGTATTCTAGTTAGCATGTATTTGAAACATTTTACTCATTAAAAGAAACCATACCCTAAAGGGCACAAATTCCATTTACAATATATAGCATATCCAAACTAAGTAAACTTGGAAGCATTTCCAGAGACTGAGTTTCCAGGGATTGGGAGTGGATTGCTCAGTGGGTTCAGGGTTTTCTTTGGAGGTGATGAAAATGTTCTGGAAAGTGAGCACAGGAAAGCCTGTACAACAGTGTGAATTTAGTAAGTACCATTTAATCTCCACTTTAAATGTCTAAATAGATTAATTGTATGTTATCTGCAGTTTACATTTTAAAAATGTTTCAGTATCATTTTAAAAATT
>PVIC010020048.1:11304-30033 GCA_004025085.1 Thryonomys swinderianus | reverse complement strand
CTGTCCCTGCCTCCCGAGTGCTGGGATTACAGGCGTGAGCCACCACGCCCAGCATTATATGTGGTTACCGGGGATCGAACTCAGGTCCTTGCGCTTGCAAGGCAGGCGCCGGAACCACTGAGCTAACCCTCCGGCCCTGTAGTTTTTAATTTTGAGGCAAGGTGTTGCTACATCTGAGCTGTGCAGTCTGAGCTTGAACTTGAGATCCTTTTGCCTCAGCCCTTTGGGATGCTGAGAGTCCAAACTGTGCCATCATGCCCTGCTTCAGTTAAATTTTAATCCTGCAGCATAGCTGACTGAGTGAACAACTTTCCCTCTGTAAGTCAGAAACATAACAGATTTTACTGAAGGCTCTAAAGGTTTAAATTTTAATTACACTGACAAATTAGTAGCTATGACCTGATGTTTAGCATACAGCCACAGTTTTTATTTCCCATCTCTAGTCCTTGATTTGATGGCAACAGAACTTAACTTTATATCAGTGTGTAAGTAATTCCAGTGCTCTGGGAGGCTGAAGCAGGTGAGTTTCTAATTAGACTGAACCCTGTGCAACTTAATGATTTGGCAAGGCAGTCTCAAAATAAAAAATAAAAAAAGGGCTGAGGATGTAGCTCACTGTGAATGCCCTGGGTTTTATTCTTTTTTAAAGAATAAAAGAAAATAATGCTGGGCGTGGTGGCTCACGCCTGTAATCCCAGCACTCGGGAGGCAGAGACGGGAGGATTGCTGAGTTCGCGGCGGCTTACCTGGGCACCATAGTGAGCTCAGGGCCAGCCTGAACTACAAAGTGAGACCCTGTCTCCAAAAAAAAAAAAAAAAAAAAGAATAAAAGAAAAGTAGGCAGGGTGGGGTGCATACGCCTGTGAACCTAGCACTCTAAGCCGCTGAGGCAGGAAGTGTAGGAGAGCAAATTAGAGCATAGCTGGGCATTTTAGCAGTTTAGTTGAGAAGGGCTGAGGTCACAGCTCAGGTAGGAAGGTCCCAGGTTATCCTCAGGACTGGGGTGGGACCCAGTGGGGGTGGAGGGAGTGAAGAGCAAAGAAATTACTATTAACTACATTTTTATTTAACTCAGTATATTCAGAATATTTTTATATGTACAAAATACATAATACAAATTAAATTTGTCATATTCATTGTGTACTTTGTACATACATTACACATATCAAATCATAGTAACCATATTTCAAGTGTTAAGTACTGTGTAAGGTTAGTCACAACCATATTGGACAGCATTACTCTGGTTGAGGAGTTAAGAATTATATACTACATGTAAGCTGTATATAAAATGTACCAATGAATTCAATTTAAAAAGAATTATATACTACAGAGATGTACTAATAAAATTTTTTTGAGATGAAATACAACTGAAAAATATTTTATGCTTTCAAATTAAAAGTCTTTACCTGTGAACTCTGCGGATTAAATTGTGTAAGCAGTGAAAATGTTAAGTACTTTTTACACTTGATCTTAGCCAAAAGGCCGAGAAGCGATGTTCAGTACTTTTTAAATCTGCTAAATTAAATATTACCAGTTTATTTTTAGTGCCTCTGAGACTTGTTTATATCATTTGATGCCACTTACTGTTAGACTAAAAATGTTTTGAATTGTTTTTCCTGAGTTTTTAAAATATTTTATGGAAAAACTGAAAAGATAAAATCTTTTATTTCAAAACACTGAAAGTATTTTTTATGGTTTAAAGTTATGTTTGTCGACCTGAGATATTTACATACTTGTTTTTTGCACTTTCTCACCTTGGTAAATCTGGAAGGCAGAAACTTTGTACGTATTTGTGTTTGCTTTTTGAAGGAGACAGTAAACTTGAGCTCTTGGTCTCGCCACTAGTCTGTCTTTGTCTGTTGTTAAAATTATGAGCCAGTCTCTATGGCCGCAGCCAAATGAGTAATCACCAGTAATGTGACCCGTGCTGGAAGTGACTCCATCAGCACCTGTGACGGAGGATTAGTTACAGTTTACAGAGCACCGCCTCTTCCCTTCTCGTGCGCCCTAAGCCAAGGACTCCTTCCCGTTCGGGTGTCTGCACTGCTGGGAGCTACTGCAGTGTGTTTCCGCGGAGAGTACAGTGGGGAAGGCTTTCTCTGGCTAATGGATGGCTGTTCTCTTTATTTGGAATATCTTACTGGTTATGTAAGTGACCTCAGGAGAAATTATCCTGACCCAGATCGGAGGATGCAGGAGTGTTCAGCCGCAGGATTTCTTAGTCGTTAACGCCACGGTGCTGATGACAAAGAGCGAGTTGTAATCCTCATCACTGCCAAGGCAGAGCCCGGAACAGGCAGGCAGAAAATCGTCATTTGCTCGTCGGAGACTTGTTAGGTTACAGCTTCTGCTTCGCTCTGTGGTCTTGGCTTTTCTTCTTATATACAATGACGCTGCTTCAAGTGAGCTTGGAAATGCTTGGTTTGAGAGCCATTTGCCTGTGATTTTTGAAGTCTGAAGGAGTATTTACACTAGATCAGGAATGAAATGAAATATCAACTGTATTTACTGACCTTTATTTAACGCCATGGCTTGGATTTCAGAGATTTAAAGTTACTTTAAAATTCTCAAGAACAAAGTACGGTTTGTATTTTCCTGCTTCCTTTTTCTTTTGTCTTAATTTACACTTGGTTTTGTTTCTCAGTCTCGTGAATTAAGGTCATTGCCTTTGAGTTCTAGCCTCGGCTTTCTTAAAAATTTTAAAAACTATTTTGTTTACAGAGATTTGCTGTGTAGTAATTTAAGAATACTGTACAGAGATTAAAGGCTAGAATTTGCTTATGGCAGAAATGTTTCAAATTAGACTATAGTGTTTCAAGGGAAACCAGGGGTATTTGTTTTGTGAGGTGTGTGTTATTCTTTTCCCCACCCCCAACTTGTTTTCTAACAGTATCGTGTTTTTCAATAGACCTGCTTGGGTGGGAATTTGGACTTTGTTCTTTCAAGTCACTCCATTCTTTTTTTTTTTTTTTTGTAGGTTAAACCTTGACTTATAAAATGTTGCTTAGATTGTTTTCTACTTCAATATTTACCGATATTCAATTTATATCAATAGTCTCAAGGTTAGTGAGCCTGATTTTAATATTTGAAAAAAGAAATTATTAAATATTAACTGAAGATTGTTAGGAACTCAGACTGCAGGCATAAATTTAGTGAATTTCCTGTTAAATGTTAAAATGGTGAGCTTTAACTGGTGTTTGAGCAGCTGAGTTGTATTTAAGAGCTGTAGCTGATTTATTTTAAAAAATGTTTTTTGGGGAAGGCTCATCTGCTCGACTCTTCCTCATGTGAATGGAATGTGGTGCAGCATGGAGCCCCAAACAGGATACAGTTGTTCTAAGCATTCTTCCTATAGCGTGGTAGGCCTCACTAGAAATGTAGGCTCTCAGCTATATTTATTTTGGCTGTAGATTGTTTCTGAAGTATGTTTAACATTGACAAATGACCCTTAAAACAAAGTCTCACTCCATTAATAAAGTTGAAAAGTTTTGTTTCCACTAACTGTTCAGTTTTAAATTAGTAATTTTAGTTTAGGTTTTCAAAGACTTTTCTCAGCATTTGAATAAGTCTTTTGTGATTAGGTCTAAATTCTATTCTAACTTTCATCAGATGGTAGTTCATTGCTTCCCCTTAGGCTGTGGAAGTTCCTCTCTAAGGATATCTTTAGAGCCTTTAATTAGTTATGCATGAGTTCTAGTTTCTTTACATTCCAGTGCACCTAGACCTTTGAAATATTTACTTAAAGATTCAATATGAAAGCTTTAGGTTCATTTGGTTTCACTTAAATTATATATTTTTAAGCAAATAATGTAAATTTAAAATGTTAAACTTGTGTACAAAAATATAGCAATGGTTACATTGTTGATTTACCACTTTAAGTTGTTGTTTGCCTTTAAAGTTTCCATAAAATAGGCTCATACACATATTCATAGTTTTTCGCTTAGTACATATTGAAATATTTCTTTTAACGCTATAAAAAGTATTAGTACTTGATAACATTTGTGACTGAAATAAACATTTTAACATTTGGAACATTTGCAATTTTATTACCTATTTAAAAAACATAATATACTTTAGACTTCTATCTGTAGATAAATACTCATGTAGTAGAAATAGAACATTGTTCTTAAAGAATATTCAAGTTTGATCATTATAAATTAGTATTTTACATTTTTGGTAGCCAAATTTGGCTAGTGGCGTTCAATTAAAAACTTTAATGCTTCCGGATTTTTTTGACCTAGAGAATAAGTTGTTTTCCTGATTAACAGACAGTACAGATTTTAATTTGGCTTAAAATTTACCTCTAAAACTCTGACTTACCTTGAAAAAAGTCCTAAAAGGTTCTCTTCAGAAGAATGTTTTTCGTATTATAAAATGACTGTCTCATAGGAAATGCAAACCACCTGTACTATTTGCCTAAGAAAGGAGCACTCCAGACTAAGAAGTTTACTTCTTTGTCAAATCTGCTTAATTGAATTGTACCTTTAGCCACTTAGATAATACCTTTTGTGGACCACTTTTGTTAACCTTCTTGGGTTGATCTGGCAAGTTTGAAAAGAATTAGTATATCTGATAATGTTCAAGGGTTAAAAGACCTCTTGAGAATGTCCCAGTATTTTGTAATTTACTAACACTAAACTGACAAATATAAGAAAATCTATGTTTTTAAAGTGAAGACTGGCCAAGTTGTCTTTACGTTACATATTTCTTCTCATTCACATACTGGTGGTCGAATAAAATGTTCTTGAATTTCTAATAAACTTTTTCAGTTAAGTAAAATAGTGGGGTTTTAGTGCTAGCAAGTGAAAAATACTAGAAGACAACAGTATCAGTAGGTAACTAATGAGGGAACTTTCTATTTTGAAAATATAAATTTCCCCCAGTAAAATACTTGCTAGTACATAGTACAGGTTAGTGGGAAGGGAGGATATTTCTGTAGTTAGATTTTCTAATCATAAATACTGAAGGTGTAAAGGATTTTTTGGGGAGTGTGTAGATTCTGGGGATCAAATCCAGGGCCTTCCTTGTGCTAAACCATGCTCCATCACTAGGTTGTGTCCTTGGCCCCGGTTTTTTTGTTGTTATTTCAGCTAAGGAATGATAGTGTTTATTTTTTTATAAGTTCATGTTGTAGGTAGTGTAGAAAGAAAGCATGTTTAAATTATCTGTTCATTCTCCTGTGTTTTTACTGACTGAAACAGTTGCAGACTATAGTGAATCACCTTGAAAAATCCTTTTAGGAATTTCTTAAATATAGAAACTTCCTAAGAACCATTAAGATGTTGAAATTTTTCCTCAGGCAATGTTTATTATTCATAATTATCAAGATGTTATATTTCTTTAAGAAATAATACAAGGGCCAACATACTGACTCTGGAACCTCTGGGGATTTTTGCTGTCCTATGTAAGAAGCTTTGTTTTGTATCCTAGTCGTCGCTTAATTGCCTTATACTGAGGAATGTTTCTTTTGTGATTTAGGTAATCTGGAAGCCAGGTTCCTTGTTTTCCAAATTTTGATTCTTTTATCGTACAACCCCTGTGTTTTTAAGATGGTGGAATTTTGTTTCATTTGCAGGGTTTTTAGAACAGTACCATGTGTATAGGCACACTTGAGTTTTATTCAGACTATCTGCTCTGAAAGTGTTACTACTCTTTTAAAAATACATGGTCTTCTAATTTCCTTCTTTATGCTTCTGCCTGCCTCACCCCGATCCCAACACATGAATAACATCTTTCATATAAAAGATGAGTCTTTTAAAGAATCATAGGACCTTGGATTCACTTTTTTTTAAAGTACCAAAGAGAAACTTTACTGACATAATTTTTTTTTTCGGTTAGATAATTTTCGTATGGCAATCTTTACTAACCTCTTCCTCTGTGGTGATCTCATTGAAGTGTCTGGATTTTTATTTGTGCTCAAGGGAGGGGCAGGGCCAAGTGTGGAGAGTGTAAAGGGGTGGGGTTAAAAGACCTGATACTTTCTCCTCATTCAAAATCCCACTTAATGTAAATGACCTACAAAAAATTAGAATTGAAATCATCACCCCAACCTTGTGCTTTCCTTCTCTCCCTATCTCTCATCCTCCCTCCCTCTATCCCCTTTTATAAACAGAAATACTAACAGGCCTGGTGCCTCAGCACTCAGAATATATAGATTATAATCCCACTACTCTGGGAGGCTGAGACTGGAGGATAACAAGTTTTATCCCAGCCTTGAAGCTTTATTAGTTCAATGCAAAAATTTAAAAATAAAAAAAAGTGTGCCAGGGATGTGTGCAGAGGCCTTGAGTTCAGTCCATAGCACCTCAGAATGAATGAAAGAAGGAAAGAGGAATGAAAGAAGGTGTTTCAGAAGGAGTTTCTTTTTTTTAATATTAAGCAGAAAATTTTATATGCATGCTTAACTATTCTCAAAAAATGAAAAACTGGGGCTTTACATATGAAAAAGAATGAAATTTTTACATTCCATATTATAGTCGCTCTTTTTTTAGTGCCTTTGAGTCAGGGTCTCACTTTGTAGTTTAGGCTGGCCCTGAATTCACTGTGTAGCCCAAGTTAGCCCAAATTAGCCTGGAACTCATAGCAGTCCTGCCTCTGCCCCCGAGTGCTGAGATTATGGGCTTGATCCTCCAGGCCCGGCATTGTGGTGTGTGGTACCTGGATCAAATTTGGGACCTTTGGCTTGTGAGACATCGCCGGAACCACCACGGAGCTTAATTTCCCAGCCCTGTAGTCACTCCTTTTTAGTAGACACAAAGTAAGGAATGGGTAAAAGAACTACTTTAGTGGGATTGCAGACTTGTGCAACCATTGGGAGATCTGTGTGGAAATTTCTCAGAAAACTAGGGCTAGGGCTCCCATTTGACCCTGCTATCCCCCTGCTAGGAATATACCCAAAGGAATTTTTAAAAATCACATTGGAAAGACAGATGTACACCCTTGTTCATAGCAGCTCAGTTTGTGATAGCTCAATCTTGGAAACAACCTAAATGCCCATCAGCTGGAGACTGGATAAAGATGTGGGGGTTTTTAATGGAGTATTATTCTGCCATAAAGAATGACAAGATTCATTTATGTGCAAATGGATACACCTGGAGGACACACTAATAAGTGAAATAAATAGATCACAAATAGGCAAATACTGGATCTTCCCTTTGATATGAGCACCTATAGATGTAAATGAGCTCTAGGGAAAGTGTGACAGTTTTTGTAGAATGGGAAATTTCCAAAGGAATTGTGGTGTGGAAACGTAATGAGGAGAAGGAATAAATATGATTCTGAAAGAAAATAAAAGAGCATGTATATAGGGGGTGGGGAGGGATGTGGGTAAAAATGAGAATTAACTTGTTCATATACTGGTATAAATTCCCCAGTGTTATATGTGATTGTGAGATGTATATACAATGTACCAATAAAGAATTCAATTTTTTAAAAAAAGAACTACTTTAGATTGTACAAGTGCAAATGATAAAACTAATACACTGGTTGATACACTGTATATTCCTCACACCATATTTTTAGGATACACTGCAGAAAATAATCATTGGAAATTGCTTTGTTTCTTCTCTTGACAGACTTTCAAACCTCTGGTTGAAAAAAATATACCCAGTTCAATCACTGCAGTAGAATTCCTTATAGATAAACAACTGGATTTTTTAACTGAAGATAGTGCCTTTCAGCCTTATCAGGTAAGAAATTTTAAATTACTTTTTAAAAAATGTATTCAGCTTTATTCTTATTCGAATGTTCTTTTAAATATGTTTTATTTAAAATCTTAGTTGTACAAGAGCCCCAATTCAATAAATTTTGATGAGTCAGATATGGGTGCACATCTGTAATCCCAGCATTCAGGAGGCTGAGGTAGGAGAATCATTCACCGCAAGTTCAAGGCCAGCCTGAACAACATAGGGAGACACTGTCTCAGAATAGATATAAACATATATTGAGAGTACATTGCAAACTATACAGCCTTCATTCTGTAGGTAGGAGTATAGATGTGAGCAAAATAAGTGATACATGTCTATAATCCCAACATTATGGGAGGCTGAAGGAGGAGAATCGAAAATGTAAGCCTCACCTGGGAAATTTAGTAAATTAATAAGACCCTGTTTCAAAACAAACAAAAAATTGAAAAAAAAGAGCAGTGGGTATAGTTCAGTATGAAGACCCTTGACTCCATCGCGCGGCTTTTTTAAAATTTTACTTTGAGACAAGGTCTGCCAAATGGCTCAGGCTGTCCTCCAATTTGTGATCCTTCTGCTGCCTCATCCTCCAAAATAGCAGAGATTACAGGCCAGTAAACTAGGCTTGGTCTCATTAACTTTTTAAAGTATAAGTAAAAATCTCAAGTTTGTTTGCTTTGAATATTTGGACCTTAGATTGAATTGAATATATATTTACACATCTTTTCACTTTCATGCTTAAAGTAGTACAGCATTGCATTGCAAGGTAAAGGAGCCAGGCACCCCCCCACCCCCACCCACACACACATTAACTAGGAAGTTAATACTTACTACATTTTAAACTTTTTACTACTTTCCCCAAAAAAAAGCAATGTAGAGCCATTGTTTCTATGGAAAGAATAAGATCTTGAACTAGTGAGCACTCATTTGTTCTGAAGCTATAATACAGAATAATTCATTTGGTCTACTAAATGATAATTCCTTCTGGCTCAGTGGTTCCAGTGCCTGCCTTGCAAGCACAAGGTCTTGAGTTCGATCGCCAGTACCCAAAAAAAAAAATTAGTAAAATAAAATGATAATTCCTTTAGTGTAAATGTTATTCCTTAATTTGAAGTCTGCAAATCTGCTTTTTGTCTTTTCATGTTTTCTTATTTCCTTAAATGACCTTTTAAAAATACTGTTAATTTTGTCCTTTGCTTATTATGTTTATAGGTAAAATTTTATTTATAACTAAATTACATAGTTGTGGAGATTTGGGGGCTTTTCCCTTGAATTTTGTTTTTGTTGAATGTCATTTTGCTTATGATAGGCGTTATTACAATATGCTTCAGATCTGAAACTTAGACTGAAAATAGATAAATCTATGTGAAATCAAGAAGCTTCCGATTCTTTATGTTTTAAGTTCTGTAGTTGCATTATTAGCACTTTGCAAGTTTCAATGTGCATTTGACTTAGAGAAGTGAAACAGTTATGTAGAAATTACTTTTACAAATAAACTTGCCAGGTGGCCTAAAAGTCTAACATTTTTATTAAAATTATAATAATTGAAAGTATATATAACAGGTTTTCCCCCAGCATTTTAAAAGTTTTAGATTCTGATATTTTTCTTTTAAAAATAAAGACATAAATGCTAAAATCTTCCATAGTTTGATGAATTGTATGATTTTCTTTGTTCATAAGTTATGCAGACATTTCCTAGTAGATATATGCAAATTGACTTCTCATCTACAAGGATATTTTCACTTTCCAGTTGTGAAGTGACTCACTTAATTTTTCTGATTTGATTTTTTTGTTTGTTTGGTGCTAAGGATTAAAACCCAAGGCCCCTCTACATCATGTTCAGAAGCTGCTCTCCCACTAAACTCCACCCCCAACCCCACTTGACATTTTAGTCATTTATGCTCCCTAAAATGAACTCAGAAGGAATTAATAAAAAAAACACTTGACTTTTACACTTTCTTGTAAATTTTAAAAGTAACTAGTGGTTTATAAGATAATTTTTCTACATGCATTTTCAATTTTATGTTTTGGTTTTTTAAAAACTCAATTCAGAAATATCAAGACGTTTTCCCTAGTGTGTAAATGTTAGTTCCCAGGCTGGCCGGGCATGAAGGCAACTGCCTGTGACTGTGACCACCCCAGCATGGGGAGTTGAGGTGGCAGGATCACCATGAGTTCAAGGCCAACCTGGGCTACATGGGGAGTTCAAGGCCACCTTGAACTACATAGCAGGACCCTATCTCAATAAAATAAACCAAAAAAATTATACTTGAATTTGAATAGAAATTTACTATAGAGGCCTGTGATGGCTCAGTCTAGATGTTCAAATTTACTTAAATTAATTTGTAAAATATATATTCTACAAAAAAGAAAAGTTTACGGTTTATGCAGTTAGGTTTTACTCCACTATGCTTTCTTCTAACTAGTTGTCTAAGCTACTTGATACATTAAATTTCTTGACATGTTAGCAGCTTTTATGGGCATTGATTTTGTAAATACTGCCTTGACCTATCTCAGTGTTAGAAGGCAACACTGTAAGTCAGAGATATTTTTGAGGATACTAGAACAAGCTTTTAACTTTATTGTTCCCATTTTTTCTCACTTTGAATTTCAGTAGTGAAATCAGGTGCTTTTGAATCAGGGTGCTCTTTCTCCTTTATAAACTCCTTAGATAAAAAGAGTAGAACTTCTTTAGAAAGGACCAGCCTGGTCATTTAGTGAGAAGTTCCAAATTCAAAAAGTTGCCATATAATTTAGTAATAGAGTGTACCTTACTTCATTTCCAATAACTAACACACACTAGAGGGTTGAGTGTGATGACACAGGCCTCGTGAGCACCCACTGAGACAGGAGGCTCATGAGTTGAAGGTCAGCCTGGGTCACAGTAGTGAGTTCAAGGTCAGACTGGATTATGTAGTGAAACCCTGTTTCAAAAGACCAAAAGAGAGGAAAAAAAAAAAGAAAGAAAAATGAGCATGTAACTTAGGGAAAGAGTACTTGCCTAGAAAGATACCTAGTGCTCAAAAAGAAAAGAAGAAAATTCCCTTTGTGTATTTTGCATTTTTTTAGTCTAGAATCATGAATACATAAAGTTTTCACTTTGTAGATTCCTAGAAATGTTACTTTGTTGTTAAAATGATTTACCAATGAGAATTCCATACTATCAACTTTCTCCATGAAGTCTCAGCATTTTATTCTTTAGCAGTATATTGCCTTTTGTTTCTTTCATAGTAACACAGCCCCATTTTAAAAATTAAAGCAAAATGAAAATGTATTACATAAATTGTAAGGAAACAGATGACTCGTGGTTAGTAATACATGTTCTTTTCAGGTAATTTGTTTGAATCCTGCTCCTTTCTAGCTGAATGATTTTAGTGGATGAAATATTACATGACAAATTTATTTGATCTGATCAGATTTGATATGTACTTGGGTTTTCAGACTGCAGCTTCTGTAGGTTATAGTGTTCCAAAATATGGAAGAAAAATTGACTGAAAATTGAACTAACATGGGCATATATAATGAGTGCATATTAATTAGGTCACTGAAATATTTTTGTTTCTGCTTCCTCCTTTTTTTTTTTTTTGGAGACAGGGTCTCGCTTTGTAGTTCAGGCTGACCCTGAGCTCACTATGGTGCCCAGGCAAGCCACCGCAAACTCAGCAATCCTCCTGTCTCTGCCTTCCGAGTGCTGGGATTACAGGCGTGAGCCACCACGTCCGGCTTTGTAGTATGCGGTGTCAATTGTTGGTGGGCGTGAGTCTCCATGCCCAGCATTCTGTGTGGTTACCGGGGGTCGAACTCAGGTCCTTGTGCTTGCGAGGCAGGCGCCGGAACCACTGTGCCAACCCTCCGGCCCTGCTTCCTCCTTTTTCATGATCATGGCTAGTTGCAGTTAACTTTCTTTGAAGCAAAGAGGAAGGGAAAGCAGAGAGAACTGCACATTCTCCTGTTTTCTCACACATGGTTAGGAATGAGGAAAAAACAAATGACTACATATTAAAGATGCTTTTTATACTTTGTTGTTGTTACTATAATGGTATTGTTGTTTTACTTTGAGATATTATTGTAAAAGTTCAGAAAGTTTTCATTACATTTGATTGCTGTTTTGTTTTATTTTGTTTCCTTGAGAGGAGCTCTGTGTCGCCTGGGCTCAAACAGGCTCAAGTGTTCCTTTTTAGCCTTGAGTATCTTGGGACTATGGATATGTGGTGCTTCATCTGGCCTCATTGCACTTTTGATAAGATTTAAATAAAAATGATTGATTGGGCCCGAGATTTAGCTCAGTGGTTCCGGCACCTGCCTCGCAAGCACAAGGCCCTGAGTTAGATCCCGGTAACCACATACAATGCTGGGTGTGGTGGCTCACGCCTGTAATCCCAGCACCCGGGAGGTAGAGACAGGAGATTGCTGAGTTCGAGGCTTGCCTGGGCTACATAGTGAGCTGAGGGTCAACCTGAACTACAAAGCGAGACCCTGTCTCATAAATGAAGGAATGAATGAATGAAAAATAAAAATGATTGATAGAGAAATTAGAACATTGGACTATTGGTGAAATTTTGAAATCAGTTTGTCCTATGTTTAGTTACTGGCCAGGGCCACACCGGCTGTTTTTCAGTTTGGATACCTCATAGAGATTATTTCCTACCTGAAAATTACATATGATTCATTAATCTCGCTTAGTCTAGTTACAGTCCAGGATTTTCTAGGGATTGCATCTTTGCTTTTAAACGTAATATACCATACAGGGGATACTAGTTAACTATGTGCTTGTCCAAAATTATGCCCCATTTTAATTTTACTGCATATTAAAATTCATTGTAGTAATATTTTTCACAGAACTGAAAAAGTAGTCCATCAGTTTGAAGCATATAATAACAAGGGTCATAATGAGATTTTTGTTTGTTCATTTTGTTTTTTTGAGAGAGTCTTGCTCTGTAATTCAGCTGGCCTTAGACTCAAGGCAATCCTCTTGCCTCAGCCTACCCTGTGTTGGGATCATAGGTTTGTACCACCATGCCAGCAAGATGATAGATTTAGAGATAAAGAATCCATACCACAGTATCTCTGTAGAATATGCATATTGAACTACTTTACTGAATACTAAACACCATATTGTTGTGCTGTAAATTGCAAGTTGGAGAGAATGGTGAAGGAAAGTATTTCCTTAGCATCTGGACTGAGATGGCTTAAGGAATTAAAGCATAATCTTACACTGTCTAGTTAATTAATGTGTCTGAATTGCACTGGATATGTTTAGCTATAACTTCTATTACTCATTAATAGGGTTTTTTCAGTATGTGGTACAAACTAGACTAGAGTTCTACTTCTGAGGTATATATCTGTCTTGTTTTGGATTCATAGTTAGATGATTAGATGAATTTATTGACTATAGTTTCATAATAGCCTTACTGTAATTGTTACTCAACATATCTGGTTTACTAAAACTAGCACAAACAATTAGTGTAGGTTGAATTTAAGTAGAGTGCAACGGAGACTTGTTTTCCTCTCCTAAATTTCTATCACTGTCCTAAGGAGCTTGGAATTGCCTTTTTTCTTCTTAGTTTCTTTGGTTGGTTGGTTGTTTGCTTGTTTGTTTGTGTGTTTTGGTTTTTGGGGGGACAAGAGTCTCACTACATAGTTTAGTCTGCTAGCCTTGACCTCACTATGGCTCAAACTCAAGGCGATCATTTGCCTCAGTTTCCTGAGACTTTATTTAATAGGCCTGTGCCACCACACTTGGCTTGGAATTCTTTAAAACGAGGATGAAATAATGTGAGTGAGATGAATATTAGCCCCCAGTTAGCCAAGGTGAAAAATTAATTGGTTTATTGATTGGTTATAACTAGGCAAATATTAACACTTTTTGAACTAAATATTTGAAAGAAGATGTTCATTAACAGGCTGTAAGCAGGTCTGTTCTTCAGAGAACTAAAACTATTCTTCAGCGCTGATAGTTTACAGAAAGAAGTAAATTAAAACATGTTACCATTGATACAGAACATTGATGACGAACCTTGTAGAGAGGGTTGGATTGTTTTTGTAAGCTTTTCTTTACCATCACTCCAATTTGCAATACAGATAGATGTGTCGCTTTAGAGCATTTTCACACCATAAACATTCCTGAGTGGAAATGTAAATTTAACCTGGTATCATATCTATTAGCAAATATTTCCACCCTATAATTCCTGTCTAATTTGTTCTCTTTTTCATATCATTCCTATTCCACCATTAATTTTACAAATAATGTTTTTGTATTTTCTGTAATTTCTGTAAACTTTTCTCTTTTTCTTATATTGTTTTAAATGGTGATTTCTAAACTTGGTAGTGAATAATGTGTTTTAGTAGGAATTTGTGAGAATCCCAGGAAGTTTATCTATTAGTATATAAAAATTCAGCCTCTCACTGCTAAAAAAAAGGTAATGAGGGACAAAGGGAGACCAAAGAGTGGTACCAGAACTCTATTTTTAAGTGTTTTAGTGACTGATTTATCACTTTCCAGAAAGAAGTCTTTAAATGGCTTCAAGCAGTGTTTTTGTCTCAACCTTCTGAATACCTGGGATTATAGGCGTGGATTACATTAAAAAGCCAATCGTGGGCCGGAGGGTTAGCTCAGTGGGTTAGCTCAGTGGTTCGGGTGCCTGCCTCACAAGCTCAAGGTCCTGAGTTCGATCCCCAGAAACCACATACAATGCTGGGTGTGGTGGCTCACGCCTGTCATCCCAGCACTTGGGAGGCAGAGACAGGAGGTTTGCTGAGTTCAAAGCTTGCCTAAACTACGTAGTGAGCTCAGAGCCAGCCTGAACTACAAAGCGAGACCCTGTCTCAAAAAAAAAAAAAAAAGCCAATCATGTCAACAATTTACTGTATATACTTTTAAAGGTTTCTTACAAATCTTGATTTAAGAAAAAAAATGCATAGTAAAGACTTCGGGAATGTAAATCTAGTAGAAGTCAGACTGAGATGGTTAAAGAAGTGCTGTGAAGGATATAAAATTTGAGTGATTTCTGGAAATAAAAATTAGGAGTTACTGAAAACATTAACAGAAGTGACAGCATGATCAAAAAAGAGCAGTCTTGTTGAGTAAACAATACACTCTCATCACCCTAAGTAGAAAAGAATTTTGCAGTAGTAATCATGTTAGATATATTGACAGGATCAGATAAAAGAGGATTGCTGAAGTTCAGTTAGCAGGAAAACTACAAAATTGTGTGTGTGTTTTCTTGAGACAGGGACTCACTTTGTAGTTCAGGCTGGCTTTGAGCTCACTATGTAGCCCAGGTAAGCCTTGAACTCATCAGTCCTCCTGCCTCTGCCTCCCAAGTGCTGGGATTACAGGCATGAGACTGACAATGTGGTGTGTGGTACTGATGGTTGTGAGTCATCAAGCCCGGTATTGTTGTATGTGGTTATTGGATATCAAACCAGGGACCTTGTGCTTGCTAGGCAGGTGTCGGAACCACTGAGCTAAATCTCTAGCCCCCTAAATCATCTATATTTTAATGGCTGACTAGTGATTATAAACAACTAACTGAATCTTTAGAGTCTCTTGTCTAAGAACGTGAGTCTGGCATAAGGGTTAAGAGCATAAATTTTTATGTCAGTTCTGGAAAATTTGGTTTCAAATCCTGGCTTTGCCAATTACTAGTTGCATAACCCTGGCAAAGTCTAACTTTAATTTTTTTTTTTAACTCATCTAATCTACTGCAGTGTTTTTTTCAATGTTAGTGTTTTTAGTAAGATTAACTGTAATTATTCACTAAAGAGCTTGTGGTCCTGAAACTGCTGTATATAAAGCAGCTATTATTTTCCTTTTGATAGTGCTTTAAATTTTTTTAGTGGCTGTTTGTAACTCTTGTTTTCCTCCATTCACACATTTGTGGGCCATATCTTGGCCCTTTTCCTACCCCTCAAAGTTTTTTCAGTATTGCCCTTCATTGTATCATATCTTATTTGTGCCCCACCACTCGGGATGTGGTTTCTGCTTATATCCCTAACATTGGAGAGGCTAAGGCAGAAGGATTTCTGATAGTTGAACGGCAGCCTGGGCTACATTTTAAGTTCAAGGCCAGCCTGAACTACATAGTGAGACCTTGTCTAAAAACACCAAAAAAAAAAAAAAGTAAATAAAGCCTTTAACTATTCTTTTTACATCTGGTGCTAACTTTTTCAGTTGTAAATACAACCCATTGTCAGTGTACAGAACATGTTTTTGTTCTTTCCCTTCTTCCTGCTTTTAAAATATGCATATGTAGGTAAGAATTCAGAGTGACTTCTTAAACTTAATTTTAAGGAAATGAAAGTATAGAAGATGAATAGAGAAACTTTATCTGTTTTCAGTGGGGAAAGTCAGACTCCATTATGGCTAATAGTAGTTTTTAATCTCAAAAAGTCTCTAACTGATAAAACAAAGAATCATTTTTCTTTGGTGCTAGTTAGAAGTTTCTGGGGGAAATATTAAATGTTAGAAGTTCTCTAAGCTTTCAATGAAATAGTTGGGCTACATTACTTGTAGTTCCTTCCCAGTATTCGGCACTAATTCCATGAAATTACTAAGGGTAGTAAAGTAGCCATTTTGACCACCATTAAGGTAATCAAGCCCTGATTATTTTAGTCTCTGATAAGAGCCATTTAACCTAAAATAGGTTTATCTCAAAAGGGGAAACTTTTGAATTAAGGAAAGCCAAAATTAGAAAAACTAGGATTGTTGGAATTGACCTCACTCAGTTTTTTATTCTCTTTCCATGTCTGTTTCTGGATTGTATCTTTTTTGGCCAGAGTTGAACAGATTCCCAGTTACTCTGAATTTTCATATGCATGTCCCTTTTCCATTTCACTTTGTCTTCATATTAGCTTTTGAGTGAAATTTAATAAATTGTAAAATTTGCAAATTGATAAATTTGTAAAATGTACTTGTAGCTTATACCCTGGGCCAAAAAAGATAAAATAGGTTACTGGCTCACTAGGATTGGCCTCCCTAAGCAGGCATGGCCTGCAGGTCTAGAAGACGCAGGAGCAGGAAGGATCTGTTACACAGTTCTCCGTTCTTCTCTGTGTATCCTATTTCTTTCTTTCCTTTTTTTTTTTTCTCCCTCTTGTTTTGATAAAGGATCTCACACAAGGCTGTCCTTGAGCTCACTGTGTAGCCAGGGCTGTCCTTTAACTACTCCTGCCTCAACCTCCTAAGTGCTGGGATTACAATGTGCACCACCACACCAAATTTATACATCCAATTTCTACTCAGAAGTGACAGCTTGAGATGGTAGAAAAGTCAAGGTGAATCCTGAATGGGAAAATAGACAAGGAAGAGAACCAGCTGCTAAGGGGCCAGGAATTTAGCTCGGTGGTTCCAGCACTGCTTCATAAGTTCAAGGTCCCGAGTTCAATCCCCAGTACTATGTACCACAGTGCTGGGCATGGTGACTCACCTGTAATCCCAGCACTCAGTACCACAGTGCAGGCATGGTGGCTCATGTTTTACCCCCCAGCATTTGGGAGGCAGAGGCAGGAGAATTGCTGTGAGTTCAATGCCAATCTGGGCTACATAATGAGTTCAGGGCTGTTCTGAACTACAGGTGAGACCCTGTCTCAAAAAAAAAAGAACCAGCAGCTAAAAAAAAAATTGTACTTTTTAAAAAAATTTGTATTTGATACATTGTATGCTAATCTGTAATTTTGTTCTGTATTTAAATATTTCTTTCACTCAATTTAATTAAGCCATAACTTCAAAAACAATGGGTAGTTTAACTATTTGATTTAATGCATATCTACTACCATTTGTAAAGGGTTCATGTAAAAATTGATTGCAAAAACTTGGTGTGTTGAAAATATATCCGTGGAATCCAGGAACATGTTATTTTGACTGAAAATTGGCCCAAGAATAAGCTATTCTGCAATACTCAGATTAAAAACACTTTTATAAGTCAGTCACTGCAATAGTTCTCTCCTGGTCACAAATCTGCTATGATCATATGCTAAAAAATCTGCCGGTCTCTTTTTAATTTTTTGTGGCTGCTGTTAAGAATTTAAAGTATGTGAAATTATGCTTTGTAGATACCAGATTCCAAAGACTAAGCCATCACTGAATACTATTAAGAAAGATTGTCTAATTTCTTTTTGCCAATCAAAATAGAACAATTGTGTTTATTTTTCCCCAGTTGCAAAGTCTTAAGCATAGGCATAGGACAATTGTGTTTATTTTTCCCCAGTTGCAAAGTCTTAAGCATAGGCACATTATTGAAAAAGAAATCTTGAAATGAATGTATAATGTTAATACTTTAAATTTTTAAAATTTCAAAATTGCCAGCATATTTTCGTGGACATTAGTTATGTTAGTTTTATGGGGAATACAACTTAATTTTGTGTAATGTTTTCAGATTCACATAATTTATTTAATTCATACTGTTTGCTGAAAGGTTTAATTAATGAATCTGAAAGCCAAAAAAATAGAAACTCGCTTAAGCAGGTAAAATTAAAAAAGAGATAGGAGATAGATACTATAGCAATACAGTAGGCAGTGTGACAGTGTACTCATAGCAAGAAAGCATAGCAGTACTTTATTCAGACTGGAACTAGACAGTCAGGAACTAAGTCATATACTCCTTTTTCGCCCTTCCCCCATCTCCTTTCTTTAGACAAGTTTCTTCTGCTTACTCATAGGTTTTGCTTCTGGTAATACTAGTTTCTATGTTATATCTGTGGGTCAGTGGCCATAACTCTACTTGTTCTACCCCTTACAAAACCTGTTAGATCTGATATTTATGATTCCAGAGATAGGATAGGAGAATGAAAGGCTGAAAGTAGAGAAGGAATAAATAAGAGGAAGGGAGGGAATGTATGTAGCTGTTTATAGACAAAGAAAATGAAGTTTAGGGAAGTTGTAATTTGATGGCTAGTTGTGCACAGCTAGTTGTTTCAAAAACAAAACCTTGCCGGGCGTGGTGGCTCACGCCTGTAATCCCAGCACTCAGGAGGCAGAGACAGGAGGATTGCTGAGTTCGAGGCTTGCCTGGGCTGCATAGTGAGCTCAGAGCTAGCCTGAACTACA
>PVIC010020048.1:0-11204 GCA_004025085.1 Thryonomys swinderianus | reverse complement strand
ATATCTGTTTGCATATTGTTTTATTTAGTTTGGCACTTTTTTTTTTTTAATGTGGTGGTGGTAGTACAGAGGATTAAACTTGGGCCCTTGTGCTTGCAAGGTAGGCACAGTCCCACTGAGCTAAATTCCCAGCCCTGACACTTTTTCTAATAATGACTTTTGTTCTAAATACAAAACTATGGGGTTTTTTCTTATTTCGTCACCCATATAGTTTCCATGGATTTTCCACATAGTGCCCTCAAGCTGTACTTCACTTGATCTTGGCCAGAAGGCCAAGAAGCAATGCCTTTAAGCTGCATTTTAAATCTGCATTACTTTTAGACTCCTTTTATCCCTAAATAGGCAGGTCAAAGAGATAAAGATGTTTTACAGTTTCCCTGTTTTTTTAGTCATCTGATTATCTTTTTTCTGTATTTATTGTTGTTCTCAAAATCTAAATTTGTTCTGGGCTGGAAATTTAGTTCAGTGCTTCCTGCACCTGCCTAGCAAGTACAAGGTCCTGAGTTCATTCCCCACTAAGCACATACAACAGTGTTGGGCGTGGTGACTACACCTGTAATCCCAGCACTAGGGAGGCAGAGGCAGGAGGATGGCCATGTTCAAGGCTTGCCTGGAATACATAGTGCAGGGGCAGCCTGAACTACAAAGTGAGATCCTGTCTCAAAGAAAAAAAAAACCTAGATTTGTTCTGAGTTAAAATGAAGCCCTGTTGCCAGCCTCTTAGGGAGAAGAATCTCTTCTAAATCTGTGTCTTCCAAGGTTTCAGGGTAAAGCAACCCAGTACTAATTCTTAGTCAATAAATAATACAGGTTGGGGCTTGTGTCTTCAAGTATTTGAGTACCTAATGTGTTAAATTCAGGAATATGAATACTTAATAGTGCCTGTAATCCAATGAGGAAAGCACGTATAGAAAAACATAACTGTGAATATAGGCAAAATACAATGAGTAGCAAAGACCTCAGGGAATAATTAGGGATCCACTCAATTGCCAGTAGCATACAAAGGAAGTGGGCAGTGGTAATGACAGGAAGGAAGTTTTTTGTTTTCTTTTAATTTCTGTTTTATCCCATTCTTATCCTTCAGCTGCCCCCCCCATGTTTCCTCGAGGAGTTTTTCCGTAATTAAGTTCACTGGTACATTTTAGCTCTACATAATGATCACATTCATCAGAGGGAATTTGTACCTGTATGCAGTCTGTCTTGATCCTTATTTTTCCCACTCCACTGCCCTCCCTTCAACCCTTCTTCCTCTCCTTATTTAGAAAAGCTTTGTTTCCAGTTTTTCCTTTCTCATTTTACCCTTTCTTTTCCATGTTTTGCTCAGCTTCCTCCCTACTTCCCATACTTATTTGAACCTTTACTATTTCCCAGTTTCTAGCATGCCTTTGGCCCTTATTTCCACTTTCAGTTTTCACACCAGAAAAATAATGTGATATTTACACATGTGCGTCTGATTTATTTTACTTAAAATATGATCTGAAGGTCCATCTATTTAGCTAGAAATATCTGATGTTTATTTTTCTTTATGGGTAAGTAGTGCTCCATTGTGTAAAAGAAACCCGTATCTTTACCCACAGTTGGTTGACAGTGCATTTGGGCTTTTTCCAATATTTAGCTATTATAAACCGCTGCTGTAAACATGAGTGTGCCTATGTCACTGTTATACAGTGCCTATCGTATTGATATGCTGCTTTAATTCCTTTGGGGAAATACCAAGAAGGGAAATAGCTGGAACAGGTGGGACCTCTAGGTTTTAGTTAGTTAGTTAGTTAGTTTGTTGAAGAATTAAGGAGGGAGGTTTTTAACTGTTTTTAGTTGATTCAGCCCTCTGACTGGTCTCAGCTTCATGTCTTCATTGAATAGAAGAATAATAAGAATTTGTTAAAAAGAAACAGTAAAGCTTAACTTTTGACCATTTAAGTATATAAGATTCAGTGGCATTCATGTAGGGTCAGGGATTTAGCTCAATGGTTCCAACATCTGCCTTGCAAGTGCAGGGTCCCAAGTTCAATTCCTAGTAACCACATGCCACAATGGAGGCATGGTGGCTCACGCCTATAATCCTAGCACCCAGAGGTAGAGGCAGGAGGATTGCTGTGAGTTCAAGGCTTGCCTGGGCTACATAGTGAGCTCAGGTCCAGGCTGAACTACAAAGAGAGACCCTGTCTCCAAAAACAAAAAAAGAAAAGAACAGTTCTCCATTTTCCAGTTTTACTGTTCTTGATTCTTGATGACTTTTGCTCTATTTTCTTTGTCTGTTTTGCCTGTGCTAGCTACAGTATCTTTAATAAGAGAAAATGCCTGTAATCTCAACATTGTGGGAGACTGTGTCTGGAGGATTGCAAATTTGAACCAATCCTGGGAAAGTTATCGATTAAAAGAAAAGATCTGGGAATATTAAATCAAAGCAGGGCCCTGGGTTCAATCTCCAGTGCTGCAAAATAAATAGAAAGGAAGAAGTGATACAGTATTTGTCATTTTGTAGCAATGTCTGAGTTAGAATTTCATTTCCTGTTGTGGCTAATATATTCTATTATGTATAATACCACATTTTATCCATCCTTAAATAATATGTGTTGAGTTTTCCACCTTTCAGCTGTTGTGGATGTAATGCTTTGAGTTGTTTTGAGTGTGTACCTAGATTTCAAATTTTTGGACCACGTGGAAAATTGATGGTTTAGCTTTTTAGAAAGCAGCTAAACTTTTCCACCATGGCTATACCATTTTTGATGGCACATCTGAGCTAATATGTGTTATTTTCTCTTTTGAGGGACAGGTCCATGTTCATGGGTATGAAACTCTGAATCCTTGTGGTCCCTAAGGTTGGATGATAGCTAGCATCTTTTCCTGGGCTAATTGATCATTTGTGTACCATCAGAATAAGAAATATTCAAATCTTGTGCTCATCTTTAAATTTATAGTATCTTATATATACTCTAGATACTAGACCTTTATCCTATGTTTTAAAAGTATTTTCCTTCAGTTTGTATTTTACCTTTGTCTCCTTTTTAAAAATAATCAAATTCCCTTAGTCTTACTAGTGTTCTTTGATACATGTTTCTGATTTTGATGGCATCTTGATTAATTTAGCTTTTTATTTTGTTTGAGTTTTTGATGTTAAATCCCAAGAAATTATCGTCAAGTTAATGTTATTAGGATTCTCCCGTATGTTTTCCTCTGAACATTTTATTTAAATAGTTCTAGTTCTTACATTTAGGTCTTGGAACTGTCTTAAGTTAATCTTTTAGAATCAGGTATAGTAGCTGGACCATGGTAGCACAAGCCTGTACTCCTAGTACTCAAGCATGCTGAGGCAGGAGGATCCTTTGGAGTTCGAGGCCAGCCTGGGGGTACATAGTGGGTTCAAGGCCTAACTGAAATACATAGCAAAACTCTGACTCAAAAAAATTAAATATAAAATTTGATGGCAAAATGGAAATAAAATTTATGTATATATAGTAGGGTAGGGGGTTGAAGGAACAGCAGGGGAAGGGAAAAATAATAATCAAGATATATCAAATTCTCAATGAGGAATGTGATCATAATGTATTCCTAAAATATACCTACCAATAAACTTAACACATTAAAAACTATATAAAATCAAATGTAAGTATCAAACTTCATTGTTTTGTGATTATTCTATTAGCACATTGAATTATCTTGCCGTGTACATTGAATGCTCTGAACTCCCTACCGAAAGTCATTTGACCATTTTTCTTTCCACACTTTCCTTTCAGTTTGTCTGTACTACAGATCTACTTTTTTTTTTTTTTTTTTTAAGACAAAGAGGTCTCACTTTGTAGTTCAGGCTGGCTCTGAGCTCACTGTGTACCCAGGCAGGCTTTGAACTCAGCAGTCCTCCTGCCTCTGCCTCCTGAGTGCTGGGATTACAAGTGTGAGCCACCACTCCTGGCATTGTGATATGTGGTAGTGATTGCTGGTGGCATGAATCACCATGCCCAGTATTGTTGTATGTGGTTACCAGAGATCAAACCAGGAACTTTGCACTTGCCAGGCAGGTGCTAGAACTACTGAGCTAAATCTCTGGCCCTATAGATCTACTTTTGACATCATCTTACAGTTTAAATTCTTGGAGCACCTTTTTAAAATTTTCTACACCTTCATAGTGTGATGAATTGATTATTAACCCTAAGATAAATTTTATTAACATTCTGATATTTTGTTGAAGTGTTCCGAAGTATCAAATGAATCTTGGGAGCATACCTCCTGTAGTATGCATTATTAGGCAGTAGATTTACCTTCAGAGAAATATTTTGGGAGGAAGACATGCTGGGGATTGAGTCCAGAGCCCTGAACTTGCTAGGCAGGTACTGTACCACTGAGCCATCTTCCTGCATGTTTTAAGATTTAAGGAAAAAGAACAGCCTGTGATTGCTGATCTGTATTGTAGTCATTCATTTTTTATGTGTTATTCACTTTGCTCCTGTAAATTTAAAGATAGACAAAGTATTTTATTGTTTTTTTAGGTAAGGAGAAAGAAATACAATATCATACCATAAATTTTCACATAGAAGTTTGGATGTAATGTTTTGTAGTATATAGTCAATTGAGGTGTGAATATCTGCTTCCCTATTTTCCTTTATTTCTTTTGAGAACTAGGGTTCTTTTAGGAGCATGATGAGAAAGAGATAAAGGAAAAGCTAATGTTTCTCAATAGAGTTCTCTAGGAAAACAAAACCAATAGAGGATGGGTGGGTGGGGGAGAAAGAAGAGAGAACATACAATGAATTGACTCATGTAATTGTGGGGTTGAAACGTCCAAAATTAACAGTGAGGCAGCCTTGAGTACAAAGGCAATCTGAAGACAAAATTCCTTCTTTCAAGGGCTTTTCTCCTTCTCTTCCCCTCTTCCTCCTTTCCTTTCCCTCCCCCTCTTCTTCCTCCTTTCTTCCTTCTCTTCTTTTTTTCTTTTGTATACATGCTGCTGAAGCACAAAGGGTTTGTCTTTTTTTCCTAAGGCTGCTGACTTAACTGTATGGAATACCTGTATTATGGAGAGTAATCTGTTTTACTCAAAGTCTAACGATGACCACTTCTCCAAGATACTTTCATGGCAAAGTGTCAACTGGTATTTGACCAAGTAACTGAGCACCCTAGCCCATCCAAGTCCACACATAATTAGTTTAAAGTGCTGTAGATTTATGGCACACTTCAAAATGAAACTTCTCTCAACTGACTGTCCCAAACAAGTTGAAACTTGTCACACACTTTTGGTAAGGTTAAACTTCTGCTTTTCATTTTGAAGATCCCTGCCTTTCTGTTGGATGGCATTCAGTGGCAACTATAGTTTTTATTAGACCTTTTACATCATTTTTACTTCTAGGCAAGTTCTCCCTAAATCAGTAAGTTCCCAGAGCTGAACTCAAACTTGTGATTTCCTGCTTCAACCTCCCAGAGTGTTGGCCTCACAGACATATGCCACTATACTTGGCTTTATCTTTGCTTTCTGAGTAATAATAATGTCTGCTTCCTCTTCTGAGTTGTTACTGTGATGTTTTTTCC
Source organism: Thryonomys swinderianus (assembly GCA_004025085.1). Classification (NCBI taxonomy): domain Eukaryota; kingdom Metazoa; phylum Chordata; class Mammalia; order Rodentia; family Thryonomyidae; genus Thryonomys; species Thryonomys swinderianus. The sequence goes on along the minus strand of PVIC010020048.1, from coordinate 5,681 downwards.
CTGGCTGTCTATAATCCCTTACTAATCCAATCTAGTTGCACATCAGATTATTGCCGCAAACAAATTTTCTGTAACATCTAAATTTAATTGGTAAGAAAGTTATTACATTTTTATACATTTTCTTTTAAATAGGGATATGTATATATAAAATTATTTTTTGTCTTATACAGATTGAAGACAAGGCCTTCTCATTGAGCTAAACCCAGTTATCCCACCCCTTTTTCAGACAAGGTCTCATTAAGTTGCTAAATTTCATGAGCTGAGCTTGAACTTGTATTTCTCCTGTCTCAGATTCCCAGAGTTCCTATGTCAACACCTGGCTTTATAAGAGATTTTAAAAAAGCAAAACAACAAAAAAATTTTCTTTCATATGCTCCTTGCCTGAGAATCTAATATTATACGTAGACCTACCTTTTGATTTACAGTGCTTCTTCCTCTTAACGTTAATGGGATTAGCCATTTTTGGAAATACGGAATTTTATAAAATAGGGATGAATTTTAAACTCTGGAAATGTAAAGTTACTCCTGTATATAAAGTCTTCCGAATGAAAAGTCTTTATGATGTTATATATTTTGTGGACTTCAGAAAGTCTCTCTAAAACTCCAAAGAAAGATAGCTTTTTGTCTTGTTTTTTGAACATGCACTCTTTGCAAGGTATTAAGTTCCCTCACATACAGAGTAAGTATCCTCTCTCCAAACTGCTTGAGATGAGAAATGTTTCCGATTATAGACTTCCTCAGATTTTTTAAAAACTTGCAATGATTTTTCCTTAGAGCATCTCCAGATTTGAATCTCTTGGAGCAGTTCCCTCTAGCTCAGTGTTGGAAGTTTTTCTTACTTGTGTATGTGTTAAGGAAAGTGACATCACTTGGTAGCATCTACTTAGCACAATGTAAGTGTTGGGAGCCACTGGAAAACTGGATCAGCGATAAGTAGAGGGTATTTAATAATTGTTTTTTAAGCACCTAGTGATACAAGAAGTTTTATGGACTTCATCATTTTACCACTGGGTCATATAATTGATAAATTTCCTGAGTTCTCTGAATTTCTTCGTTTTTCAGCTGAAATATTTCTGCAGGGTATTATTTCAGTTATTTTTAGCAACACCTTAATTCCTTTACACTTTTGTCTTTGTCACATTTACCTTTTAATTTCCAATCTTGAATAGATCTACTGTTTGCTTTTGCTACTTATAGTTTAAAACTCCATTTTCCATATGTGGAACAGAGCAGATACATAACATTGGTATTTCAGAAGATTATTTTTGGATAGCCAGCCCTACATCAATGATGCTGGACCTGTTAGAGATCAAGCAAGCGCCCAAATCTCAACCCAGAACCTACTTATTTGTTTCAAAGTGTGCTCTCTTTGCAATTAAACCTGAATACAGCACTAAGGTTTTAGATTTAGAAAAAACAACTTATCAGATAGATGCTTGGCTACTGAGGGACTTGGCTGGGTAGCGTGCTTACAGAGAAGGTTCTGCATGGGCGCATGTATACCATAGGTTCGTCCTCACTGCTCTAGATGCTGAATGCTGCAGAAGAAAATTATAGCTGTGTGTTTTGATGTCATTATATTGTTTCCAGTTTCAGCTGCGCCCCCTTACTATGATTTGGCATCCTCTTTGTATGCCCCTTGTGAACTTCTATTTCCTACTCCAAATTATCACTAGTAAACTAAACTTCCTCCTTTTCTCTTAGTAGATGACCTTTCTCCTGCTACACAGAGGAAATTGTGGTAATAAGCAGGAACCCCCTTAACTTCCTGTTCTTATGCCTATTTTTATACCTTTTTGCCTCTTTTTGTCCTGTTTCAAACATGTGTGCCTTCTTGCTGCTACTGCTGCTTCTCCCCCTTTACCTTCTCCTTCATTTCTTCCTCTTCATCCCTCCTCCTTGTCCTTCTCCTCCTATTTTAAAAGTACTTCTTAGGTTCCTATACTGCCCAGTTTAGGGTTAAACCAAACCAAACAAAAATTCTTTGTACCTGTCTTACCTGAAAATGAGACAGGCCAGGCAATAAAATAACTATTAAGTATATTAGGAGACTGTTGTAAAGTAAGTGTTGCAGTGAAAAATGATGCCTGGAAAGGAATAAGATGGTTACATCAGTAGAACAAAAATGGATAGACCCTAAAGTTAGAGGATTTAAATAGGGCTTAGTAAGCCACCAAAGACTATTTTTGATTCTGAATACATGTGCAATAAAAAAGCCTTTGCAGGGTTCTGAGAAAAATGATCTAATATACCCTGCCCACATAATTTTGAACATTTACTGGCATAAAATAAGTTTTCACAAATCTACCATCCAGCTTTCAATTCATGGCCAGTGTTGTTTAATATTATTCTCTTTCATCATTTTAAAGCAAATCCCACATGTTATATTACTTTCCTAAATGTTTCCCTTTGTGTATATGTGCATATAAAACTTCAGAATGTCTCAATATGTTTTAGCCTATAACATTGCCATTTATCAGCAACACAAGAAATTATGGAATGAAATACCCTGTTTACTGATTTATTTTGTCCATCATTATATAACCGGAAGATTTAGAATAATAATATGAGCATTAACTACAGACTAATCTGAAAACAGCCTGGATTTTCCTTAGGATATATGTATATCTCACTGCTGATATACTCAGACTTCTATTTTATTATTTTATTTTATAGTCTTTGGAATTATGCCTTTCTGCCTAGTGCTTTAAAAGGCTAATTCCTGGTAGTGTACACTTAGGAAGTAATTCCAGCACACTAGAAGGCTGAAGTGGGAAGATTCCAAGTTTTGTACAGGTTGGGCAATGTAGCAAGGCCTTCAAAAACTACAAATGCTGGGCCAGAGGGTTAGCTCAGTGTTTCTGGCGCCTGCCTCGCAAGTGCAAGTTCCTGAGTTCGATCCCCGGTAACCACATATAATGCTGGGCGTGGAGACACGCCCACCAACAATCAACACTGCATACTACAATGCCAGACGTGGTGGCTCACTCCTGTAATCCCAGCACTCGGGAGGCAGGGACAGGAGGATTGCTGAGTTCGTGGCGGCTTGCCTGGGCACCATAGTGAGCTCAGGGCCAGCCTGAACTACAAAGCGAGACCCTGTCTCAAAAAGCAAAAAAAAAAAAAAAAAAAACTACAAATGCTGGCAATGAAGCTCTGTGCAAAGGCCTGGGGTCTAATCTACAGTGCTGAGGTTGGGGTGGGGGAACAGTTCTAGAACCTGTCCTTATAGATAACCTTGTTCCATTTACCAAATCCTAAGCCTGTTTCTTTTTTGTTGCTTTCTTTCCCCTTCATTGTAAATATCTTCAAATCTGTGCTTTCTAATATAAACAGTGAAGGTTCTCTGATCACATCCATTATGGCCTTGGGCTGGGGATTTAGCTCAGTGGTTCCCTTGCCTGCCTGGTAAACATAAGGTCCCGAGTTCAACCCCTTTTACCAAAGTAGTTAAAAAAAAACTGTCCATTATGGCCTCATTTTACTCTTGCTTCATAGTAAGACTTAAAAATACTGTGTAACATCTCTAGTCATTGCAGCTTGACTTCTACATAAGTGATATTGTTAAGATAGCTAATAATCTTTTACCGTATTGAATAGTCAAGTCCCCAAACTTTATATTTACACTGCCCTTCTGGACTTCAGTTTTGAAGCAGGTCTCTGTGTAGCTTAGGCTGACCTTGAACATGCAGTCCTTCTACTTCAAGTTCCTGAGTGCTGGGATTAAAGCTGTGCAGCACCATGCCTGACTCAAAATATTTACATTCAGTATTAATAGAATTTCTCTGATTTTTAAAAATACGTGATGTTTTAAAATTTTTCTTTCCTTTGGTGGCAAGAATTAAATCCAGGACCTCCTACATGTTATGCAACTGCTCTGTCCCTAAATCTATAAAACTGTCTAATTACATTTTCAGATATATCAAACTTGTCTTTTTAAGAACAATAAAAAGGAAAAGAATAATTATAGAAGTGCATCATACATTCTTCAGTATGTAATAAGGTGTTATGATTCTTATGATACTTTGTAATTGTTTTCTTAGTGCCCCATCTTAGTGCCCCATCTTTGTATGTGTAGCTTAACACATTTTCATGTACTTGGATTTATTCACCATTGACACCAGAAAAAGAAACAGACTTTAATAGATGCTATAAAAGAGTAAGTGACTCATAAGACTTACTGATCATTCTAGTTTGTACTACATTGTGTTCTTTTTGAGATAAGAGAAATATGGTACTGTAGTTCAAAGTGTCCTGTGTAGGTTTATCATTCTTCTGTCAATATATGAAAAAAGTGAAAATGGTCAATTAATTCTCTGATGTGGGTTAATTTAGAAATCATATCTTCACATTTTACACTTCACATGTCTAAAACTTTTAAAGTGAATATGTTCATTCGTTCAGTTAACAGTTTATTACTATTCTAATTTGTATTCTGTATGAGTCAGTCATTGACACAATTGTGGATGTACAGTAGCTCAATGCTGTTAGTTTGTACAGAATATTTAGTGGAATACTTTCTTTCAAAATACTAGCAAGTGGGCTGGAGATTTAGCTCAGTGGTTCTGGCACCTGCCTCGCAAGCGCAAGGTCCTGAGTTCGATCCCCAGTAACCACATACAATGCTGGGCGTGGTGGCTCACACCTGTAATCCCAGCACTCGGGAGGCAAAGACTGGAGGATTGCTGAGTTTGAGGCTTGCCTGGGCTACATAGTGAGCTCAGGGCCAGCCTGAACTACAAAGCAAGACCCTGTCTCAAAAAAAAAAAAAAATACTAGCAAGTATATATTTCTTTCTCAGGTTAAACTCCCTTTTCTGAATCCCAAGAATTCTTTTTTAAAGTTTGAGTTATTCTGAGGAAAAATTCTGAGAGATTACGTGGGAAAATGTTAAATAGTTTCTAGGCCCTCCTGAGTTTTTTGTTTGGTTTAAGTTTGAAAAAACTGAAGTTTGTAAATTGTGTTTGGCAGGCAATGCACACAGGTGAGCTCATACTGAACTTCAGGATGAACTCATTTTGACTCAAATATATAAAAGCCATGTTGTTGAATAGCTTGAAAGAAAAATTGTCTTTCTGACTTTTGAACTGTTATTTTTAAACGTTGCACACTGTTTTGTTTTTTTTTTTTGCTTTTGAGACAGGGTCTCGCTTTGTAGTTCAGGCTGGCCCTGAGCTCACTATGGTGCCCAGGCAAGCCGCCGCGAACTCAGCAATCCTCCTGTCTCTGCCTCCCGAGTGCTGGGATTACAGGTGTGAGCCACCACGTCCGGCATTGTGGTATGCCATGTTGATTGTTGGTGGGCGTGTCTCCACGCCCAGCATTATTTGTGGTTACCAGGGATCGAACTCAGGACCTTGCGCTTGCGAGGCAGGCGCCAGAACCACTGAACTAACCCTCCAGCCCAACGTTGCACACTATTGAAGCTAAAACAAAAAATACTGTGTGGGCCGGAGATTTAGCTCAGTGGTTCTGGTGCCTGCCTAGCAAGCAGAAAGTCCTGAGTTCAATCCCAGTAACCACATAGAACAACCTTGTGCTCGTGCCCACCAGCAGTCAGTACCACATAACACAGGGTTGCCCCCATGCCTGTAATCCCAGCATTCGGGAGACAGAGGCAGGAGGATTGTTGAGTTTGAGGCTTGCCTGGGCTACAAGGTGAGACCCCTGCCTCCCCCCCC
>PVIC010020047.1:0-29926 GCA_004025085.1 Thryonomys swinderianus | reverse complement strand
CTCATAATTTTCATAATATACTAATATCTTTGGTGTTATGACTTATACAATGTTAGATTCATAGACTGTGTTGTGAAACACCCTTCCTTTCCTACTTGTGGGAATCAATTGTATTGAATTGGTAATATTTCCTTTTCAAATGTTAGAATTCTCCAGTGGAGTTATGTGGCTGTGGAGTTTGCTCCTTAAGATGCTTTCAAACTACAAATTCACTTGGTTTAATAGACATAGCACCATTTAGCTCATCTATTTCTTTTTGAATGAACTTTAGTAGCACGTGTCTTTCAAGGACTTGGCTCATTTCATCTCAGTGATCGAATTTATTGGCATCAACTTGTCTTACTATCCTTTTAATATCTGAAGCATCTATAAAGACTCTCGATCTTGGTAATCTATGCCTTTTTAAAGAGACTAGCCTGCATAATGGTATCAATTTTGTAAGTCTTCTAAGATGTTATGTTTTGGTTGCATTGATGAGCTCCCCATATCATTTCTCTTTTCTGTCATCAATTTCTATTGTGATCTTTCTTATTTTCCTTTATTTTTCTCAACATTTTTTAGTGTTTTAAACTGAGGTGATTAATTTGAGATTATATTTTTTCCTAATGGTATTTCTGAGTGCTATCAACTTTCAAGTACTGCTTTGTCAGCAAACTCTCTATTTTTATATTTTATGGTTTTATGTTCTTTCCATTTAAAGTACTAACATCCCCCTTGATGTATTATTTGACATAAAGTGTACTTAGAAGTGTTTCATTTAATTCCACAAAGAGTGGCTGCTATCTTGAAATCAATCATTAACAAATTCTGGTGAGGCTGCAGAGAAAAAGGAACCCTTCTCCCCTGTTGGTGGGAATGTAGACTGGTATGGAGGCCAGTGTGGAGAATCCTAAAAAAACCCCTAGAATTAGAGGTCTGATTTGACCCTGCTATTTCCCTGCTAGGAATATACACAAAAGAATTAAAAGAATCATATCATAGTGACATATGTGCACCCATGTTCATAGCAGTTCTGTTTGTGATAGTTAAATCTTGGAAACAAGCCAAATGCCCATCAACCAGAGACTGGATAAAGAACATGTGGTTTTTCTATAAAATGGAGTATTACTCTGCCTTAAAGAATGATAAGTTTGAGTCATTTATACTCCAATGGACATACCTTTAGGGCATACCCATAAGTGAAATACATAGGTCACAGATGTGTAAATATCGTATTTTTTTGTCTGGTATGAAAATCTGAGGATGTTAATGAGTACTCAAATGATGCTGGATATTGTGAAATGGAAAGTATTCAAAAGGAAATGGGGTGGAGGGTGAGTAATAAGGGGTAAGAAAAATGTGATGGTAATAAAGGGAAACAAAGCCTATGTATTTAGGGGGTGGGGTTGTGGTATGGATAGGGAAATGGGAAAAACTCAGAACTAAATCGTGTCATATACTGGTACAAATTCTCAATATGGAGTGTGATCATGATGTATTTATACAATGTACCAATAAAGAGAAAAGCAAGAAATGTGTCATTTAGTTTCCCAGATATTTGGGATTTTGAAAAACATTATTGTTATTGATTTCTAATATAATTCTGTTTCATTGAAGAACATACTTTGACTTTATGGCTTTTGACTCTATTGAGTTTTTCCTGGGATAAGATCTTGCTATACAGTTCAAGCTGGCATTAGTCATACTCTGTGGCCAAGGACGGTGTGGAGCTCATGACCCTCTGGCCTCAGCCTGGAGAGTGCTGGGCTTGCAGGTGTGCACCCCATGCTTGGCACCAATGCCTCAGAATGTGGTCCACGTATCACTGTTTCACATGCACTTGAAAGTTATTCATTTTGTGCCATTTCTGGACAGCATGTTCCATTAGGTCAAATTGTTGGATGCTATTTTCAAATCACCCCTAACCTTCCTACATTGTCTCGTTTTCTGTTTACTTTTTTACTATCAGTCATTAATAGAGAAAACAGAAGCACCCAACAGTGGGATTAGCTCTATGCCCTCAGAATTCTGTTTCTTCTTCATGTACCCTGATTCTGTGCTTTATGTATCAGTACTGAGGATGGTGGTGTCCACTTGATTAAACTGAACTTTTTTATTTTCCTTTTTAATTTTGGACTACTAGTACTGCCATGGCATTGAAGTTTTTTCTATAATCCTTAATCTCCCATTAGTCTGACTTCCTGTGTTTTATAAAGCTCAAACATTGTAATTTTCATCTCTAAAACTGTGATTTTGGTTTTATTAATATTGTCCTTGTCTCTGACATTTTGGGAATGTGGGACACAGTTATAATAACACTTGGTCTAAGATCCCTGTACACTAATCCTAACATCTGCATCAGTTCTGGATGGCTTCAACTCACTGGTTTACCTTATGCCTTCTGTTTTCCTGATTTTTTTGCATGTCTGGTGGCTTCCATGTGGAGGCCAGGGACTGTCAGTTTGACATTATTGGGTATTTGCCTGTTATTATTCTTGGCTTTGCTGGTAGAATCAGTTGAGATACTTGGAGACAATTAGATCCCTTTTAGGTCCTGCTTTTAAGGTTTGTTTGCTAGTGGAGTGTAGTTTTCAACTGGTAGGACCAGTTGTTCCCCATGCCTGAGGCAGGACTCCTTTGAAGACCTCCCTGGTGCCTCCTGAACTGTGAAACATTCCGGAGAGAGAGGGTCTAGAGGACTCTCAGGGTCAGTTCCTTGTCATTCTGACAATTGAGATGCATTACCGGAACAATGCAATGGGAAATCAGGAAGAGGCAGAAGCAAAGATTGTAAAGTTCAGGGAAGACTGGGCTGCAGCTTCCAAGAGGCTGTCACCAGACATCCTGATTCCATCTGACACGTGAGGCATCTGACATGAAATGGGAACTATGACCAATCAAGACCAACTCAGCGTCCAAGCCTCTTCCACCTGGCACATGCCAACTTCTGGGCACCCAGGAGGAAAACAGATTATAGTACAAACCATCCTTTTAGTCCTTTTTACTTTTCCTTGAAAGAACCAGAAACCATAGGACTTGGGAAGTAGAGCTGGATCCTGATGTCAAACCAAGACGGTTTGACTTATGCAACTTTTCCATTTTACGGTGGTCAAACATTTTAATCATTTGGCGGGAACTACACTTCCACCTATGAATCTTGGTCTTTTCCCAGGTTCATGACCTGCAGTTGGAGGCGCTCTGGTAATCTCAGTGGGGCCAGTGAGCTGCAGTCGAGGTCAGCCAGCTGGTGCTCTTCAGCGTGCTGTATGCTGTACTGCTCTGTAGATTAAGTGAATTAAGTACACTTTTTTTTTTTTGAGACAGGGTCTCGCTTTGTAGTTTAGGCTGGCCCTGAGCTCACTATGTAGCCAGGCAAGTGTCAAACTCAGCAATCCTCCTGTCTCTGCCTCCCGAGTGCTGGGATTACAGGCGTGAGCCACCAGGCCCGGCACTGTGGTATGTGGTATAGATGGCTGGTGGGCGTGAGTCACCATGCCCAGCATTGTATGTGGTTACCGGGATCGAACTCAGGGCCTTGCGCTTGTGAGGCAGGTGCTGGAAGCACTGAGCTAAATCTCCGGCCCAGGTGCACTTTTGACTTATGATGTTTTGAAGTTAGGATGGAGTTTGGAGGACATAACTCCTTTGTATCTTGAGAAGCATCTGCCTGTGTTACCACAGGATTGGCAAATTTTCCTATAGAGGACCAGATATTATAAACTTGGTCTACCGATCTCTTCCTCAGTGACTGAAGATTGTTTTCATTGCTTTCTCTTCACTGGAGATGATACTTCACATCCACAATTTAAAGAAGGAGAAGCTTATATTGATTTGATTCATGACAGTTCGTGGCTATCTGGCAGAAACATCATGGTGGAAGGGAATGGCGTAGGAGTGCTGATCACATCACTGTGTTCAGGAAGCAGAGAGAGAAAAAAGGAGCCAGGGAAGGAGATGAACTTCCAGGTCACACGCAGTGAGTCCCCACCTCCTTCCACCAGTATCTACCTCCTAATAGCACATTCACCTATGGGTTCTTCAGTAAGTGACTCCATTGATGAATTCAGTGCCTCTATGACACAATCATTCCACAAAGCTCCACTGAATACATGAAACTTTGGAAGGGGCATTTTAGATTTAACATAGCTGTTGTAACAGAAGGACAGCTAGATATCATGTAGACAGTTGGGTGTGGTCTATTGGCATAGAGCCTATTTAAAAGAGCAGGTAGGGGTCTGCTTTCCTTGTGGACTCTGCTTTGCCATCTCCCCCCTCCACACACTTATTAGGGATAGTCTCCTTTTGCATTAATAGCATCTATTTCCTACAAGCCTGGTTTAATATCCTATCTTATTATTTTAGTAGCCCAATGTGCAAGCCTGCTGGTGACAGTAATGAAAAGAAGGTACGTTTGTTGCAGAGATAGGCATCCATAGCTAATGAGTTGGTACCTGAATTTTCTTTACAATGACAGTTATTCACCACATTTTAACAGTTTATTTTGTCCCTGGACATTTCTTCCCCCTTAGCAATGTGCCATGCTAAGTTTCAGGAGTGAGTACTGTGCATTTTTTGATGAAATGGGCTCACGGGGGCAATTATGGAAAGGAAGGGAAGAAAGAACTTGAACCTAAGGACAGCCTTGGTCTCGGCTGATCTCTTTAACAAGATGCACACATGGAGGGAGGGGGAATCAGCACTGATTCTCCCCAAGCTTTGGAGCTGTTGTGTCCAGTAGCAATTGTTCCACCCAATCCAGGATTCTATTACTCTGGATTTCTGAAGAGGTAGACAGCTTCTTTTTCTGTTTTCTCACCAATGCAACCAGTCCACACTCGTGTGTAACCTGCATCCCAAGCAATTCTCAGAGGTGGTTATTCTTGCTGTTCAGGGCTCATCTTCTGTGCCTCCAACAGTTGTATGTCTCTGTAGGCTACAGCAGCTTTTCCATCCCAAATGAATCCCCAGAGGAAGCCCAGGACTGACATTTGTCTCTATACTGACATTTGTATCTACAGTATCATACTTACTTACCATTTTATGAAAATTCGGGAAGATTTAGGAAGTCACAAGGAAGGGATCTATCACACATGCTTTTATCTACTGAACTTTTTATTCCCATTTCCTTCGCTATAAAATAGGAGTGATGATTACTACAGGCTGTTGCTATAAGGATTAGAACATAACTTCATTATTATTTTATTATCATTCAGGTTTTCTTCTTTCCTTTTTGCCTTCTCTCCATAATCATATTTCTTTAAGATTACTGTTCCAGGGCCTGCACTTTATTTTCCTCTTCAGTAGGGCTTTATGGAAACTTGGAGACAGGTGACACTCATACCATGAGGACTCAACTGCTTCAAAGAAAACTGTGTCCCTCAGGAAAATGCTGGACCAGGAACAGGGAGCACAACCTGAGTGTTCATGGCCTCTGTCTGAGTCTCCAATGTCTGTTTTTTGTGTCTACTTCTGTCAACTTGGTGTGCTGGTTGCAGAAAATGGGCCTGTTGGTGACAACCTTCTTCCATCCGCAGCCCAGCAATGTGTGTTGGGAAATACTGCTTTTGGTGATAGATTGAGAGAACCAAAGCATATTCAATGACTAGAAAGCAATCTTAACTCATCCTACTTCCTCAAAACCCAGTGCAGATGTTTGGCACAAAGGGTCACTTGATGAACATTTCCTGGGTAAAACAGCATAGCACTTAGACCTGCCTATTTTATTTCTTTCTCAGAAATGGCAAAAGACTATGAACCTCCCTTAAAGTGTGACTCATAAATGGGTTATTATTTTCCAATATGGAAGGAGACTAGTGTAGTGGTGGAGGAATAGGTCTCTTATCAGAGTATCCTGATTTTCAATTAGACTTATAATGAAACTCTGGACCTCAATTTCCCATCTCCAGAGTGACAATAGTCGTAACATCCATTTCCCTGGGTTGTTGTGAGGCTTGGGTGCGTCCCTGAACTTACATGTTTAGCATAGTGCTTGGCACATAGTAGCCCGTGATTATAACTATTCTTATTCATCTAGTGAATATTTCTGAACTGTGTGCTGCTCTGTCTCCCGAACTGGGTCATGTGTCAGGACATATGGAGATGGATGCATAGTCCCAGGCAATAATGCACTTGGGACTTGTTGTGGAGACCGAGAAGGAGACTCCAGTGAGAAACACTGGGGAAAGGCTGTGCTACAGCCCTGTGTCTCTCTCCACAAGGGCACAGAAGGGAATTTCCAATAAAATGTGAAGAGTTTAAAATTAACAAAAGCAATTGAATTTCCCCCCCCAAATTGCTACATTTACAGAAATGTTCCATATGGCAGATGACGACCTACAAATTATATCCATTTTTTTAAAGTACAATTTAGTCCTGGTGAATAATATAAGATAAAAGAACCATCATTTGCAAAACACTGAATTTGGAGCTGCCAATAAAGTAGAATTTCCAGGGATACTAGGGAAAAAGCAGAGACTGAAATACAAAAAACAGTTTAGGGAACATTTTTTTCCTAATGGAAAAGATATATATTCCAATGTGAACAAATAAATGTTTTGGTAAAAGTAGAAGGCAACAGAAATATTAACTGCCTGGAGGAGTGGGAGAACACTTCTCAGGGAAGATTGTATTTGAGTGACATATTGATTGTCTTTCTGCTTGGTTAAGAACAGAGACTTGGAATGTGTCAGATGGGGAAGGACACCCAGGAAAAGGGATAAGTATTACAAAGTCCCAAATTATGAAAGACTGAGATGTGAGGAAATTTCAAAATATTAGTTCAACTTGACTGATGTGGTTGTAACACTAAGTTAGAAGAAGGCCACGAAGGGTCTTGTGTGCAGTCTTATGAAGCTTTCAGTGTGATCTAGAGATGACAGAAAGTGTTGTAAGAAAAGATCCTTTGTATTAGTCAATTTCCTATTTCTGTGATAAAATGTCTGACACCTACTACTTAAAAGAAAAGCTTGTTTTGGTTTATGGTTCAGTGGGTTCAGTCCATGGTTAGCTGGCTGCATTGTAGAACAGCATGGCAAAATAGCACGGTAGAGGAGAGCTACTTACTGCACAGCATCCAGAAAGCAGAGAGAGAAGGGGGGAGCTGGAGACAAGAATGCACCTTTTCAAGTCCAACCCTTAGTAGCCATCTCCAGCCAGGCCCCATTTCCAAATCTAAGACTTTGGAGGGACATTTGACATTTTAACCATAAGAGCCTTGAACATAGTTGCAGTTTGAAAACATTTCTGTGTCCAGTGATGGATCCAAAGTGGGAGACAGTTGAAACAGTCAAGGTAAGGGATGCTCCAACAGAGAAGGCTGACTGCTATGGAGACTGGAAAATTGCTGGGTCTGACACCCCCCACAGAGTCTAGAAACTGACTCAGTGCTATCTTTGGATGGTGTGTCTTCCTATGCCTCAGTTTACCTAGGGCATAATAGACTTTATCTGTGCTCATGAAAGTTCAGTAGAGCAGGCTGGAATTGCATCTCACCTTGGAGATGAAGAAACTATTCCCAAGTTGGACTGCTTTGTTCAGGGTTACCAAGGAACTAGTGGTGGGTGAGGAAGGTTATAGCACAGCTTTAGAATGAACAGGTCTGAAGTGTCTCCCTAATGCACTTTGCTGTATGTCTGCCGAGCCCTTCACAATTCCTTCTTTCTCCATCATCCAGAAAGACATGAATGGAAATCCTAAATTTGGATTAGCCAAGGCTCTTTCATGTTACCCCACCTCCCTTCCCCCATCATACTCATCTTCCTTTTATTTCTGATTTGATTCCCAATGCTTTAGCTCCCCTGGGTGAATATGTCCTATATTTATGAATTCAGTGGGGCCCTTCTTTTTCTTAGTGTCCCCAGAGAGCCTGGATCTTCCTTTGATTGCTTTTCCATGTTACTCTTTAGGTGTCACTGACCTTTCTTTCCATAACTGTCTACTTTCTTAAAAGCAAAGCCATGCAAAAGCAGTTTATTAATAATCACCTTTAAGAACAATTACAGGTGGAAGATTTGAAATAAGTACCCCTGTTTCACTGAAGAAAGAGGATCTTTTCTTCTTTCACATTTCATTTCTCTTTCAGAATTCTCAGGAACAGGGTGATACATTTGTTCCATTATTGCTCCTTGGCTCCTTCCCTCCTACTTTATGCTGCTCAGCCGGTTCCTTGGTGACTGCTTGTTGGGGGTGCAGCAGCTCATATGCTCCTTCATGTCTCCTCTCAGAGGCTCTGCCTATTCAGCCATCAAATGTCAAGAGGAAAGCCAGAGAGTCTTCTGTTCACTCTCCCCAGATGAGAAAACAGAGCTGGCATGTAGGAGAGTGGCCCTGCAAGGAGACTGGCAGGTGCCTGCAGAAAGGGCCAGGCTTTGGTTTTCTGCTCTGGCCTGGGCTTTGCTTTCCTACTGTGTTGTCTTGATTTCTGCACCTACAAATAAAACATCAATTTAAATGCAACAGGACTCTAGGACAATCACAAGAAGTTGAAGGTGCAGTTTCTGACTCATAGCTTGTGTTGGATGAATTTGAAGCACCATTTAAAAGACAAGGCAAGCTCCCTTTATGCGACAACCCACAGAGAATCTGAGAGTAAACATGGCTGTGAAGGTTAGGTAGCTTCAGAGGTGGCCAACCACAGGCTCTGGAATCAAGAAGCTTTGCCTGTTTCCCTCTGGACAATACACAAGATCTTATTGATGTTTAATTAAAATATATTTGTGAAATGAATTTTAGAGATGCAACTTTCTCTTGTGTCTCTTCAGTTTACTGCAGACATGTGGTTTTGAAAAGAAGTTTTGAAGAAAGAGCCTTATTTGTCTTTGTTGAATTTTCCAGCTGTGAGTGGTGGTACATGACTGTAATCCCAGAATTTTGTAAGGCTGAGGTAGGAGGATTGATAATTTGAACCCAGCAGGGGTAACAGTGATTTAGTAAGAACTTGGCTCAAAATTAAAAAATTTGCCCCTCAGACATGCCCAGAGATTTTATCCATGCCCTGTGCTCCTAAATAGACTTAATTTCTTGTTTTTATGTTGCCTTTCTATCATAAGAACCCAAGTCCAAATGTCTGTTTTTATAAGGGTATTAACTGTATTGTACCAGAGTTCATCTGTATGACTGCAGTTTAATTTGATTAACTTTCTAAAGACCTCGTCACCAAAGAAGAGCCCCTTCAGCAGTCCAGGGAATTAGAACTTCCTCATGGCACATGTGAGGGATCACAGTTCAACCTGTGACATCTTCCTCACTACAGGTGGAAAGAATGTTCCAAGGGAGAGCAGTGCATGCTGGGATATTATAGCAGCATGTAGTGGTCTGGATCCTGCTGGCTGGTTACCATGGTATCCAAAGCAGGCAGGGACGCTCGTGTGTCAAATGCGTGGTAGACACTTTCATGTGTGCATTGTGCATCCTCTGCCCTATTTCAAACACACACACACACACACACACACACACACACACTTTCTACACAGGGGGCTTGGTTCATTCATTGCCCTGTCTTCTAGCAAAGACGTGATGTGTGGCATTACTGAATGTTCAGTTTGTTCTTTGTGTCTGTAGCTATTTTCACAGTGATTATAGATTCCAGAGGTCATTTCTGCCTTTATGCCGATCAATATGCAGTTGGCATGCCCAAAGCACTTTCAGACCTGCCACACCATTTTTATCCCTCCTGGTGATCTGAGGAATGAAGCACGGTAGGGGTTATTGATCCTATCTTATTGGTGAAGATACAGAGGTTCTGGGGGTAAAGTTTCCTGCCCTTGCATTTAACCCTGACTCCAGGGACCTGTCCACACAGACCACTTCCATGGTACCATGTTGCTGTCCACAAAGCCTTGCCTCCCCAGCTGGGTCCTCCCACCTCATCTGCCTTCCCACAACTTTGCCCCTCTCTTCCCTCTGCTTTCTGCTGCCCACTGCCACCACCTCTGATGAAACCTCTGTGTTCTACTCTTGAAAGTCTGTGCTGGGACTCACAGTATCAGGACTCTGTCCCTCAGTGTCCCCTTCTCTGTCTGCCCTCTTGATCTCCCTGGAACTTAACTTTATCTCCTTAAGCTCAGTCAAAGCAGGGGCTGGCCAGGCCTGAGATTTAGCTCATTGGTTCGGGCGCCTTCCTCACAAGTGCAAGGTCCTGAGTTCACCCCAGTAACTACATACAACAATGCTGGGTGTGGTGACTCACATCCACCAGCAATCAGTACCACATATCACAGTGCCGGGCATGGTGGCTCATGCCTGTAATCCCAGCACTCGGGAGGCAGAAGTAGGAGGATTGCTGAGTTCAAGGCTTGCCTGGGCTACATAGTGAGCTCAGGGCCAGCCTGAACTACAAAGTGAGACTCTGTCTAAAAAAAAAAAAAAAAAAAAAAAAAGCAGGGGCTGGGAAGCCGGACTGAGCAGCAGATGAGATTGCTACCACTTCTGTGCACCTGGTGGATGGGCGGGACAGCAAGAGTCCCTGTGAGAGCTGCACATGTGATCCAGGGAGCCTGCAGTGTCACCCCAACAGTGATGCCACCTCCATGGACACCTGATGAACAGGTATTGCTGTGGAAGCTGCTTTCTTTGTGCAAACTCTTTCAGTCTCATTACATACAGTGGTGGTGTGGGACCTGCTCCTGTCTGTTGGAGTCTTTCTGATGACCCTTCATTTTTGTGTGTATGATACTAACGATGGAATCCAGTGCCTTCACACTGAGCTATGCCTTTGACCTTTTTTTACTTTGAGATTGGGTCTCTCTAAATCATGATGTTGCTCAAGCTGGGGCCAAACCTGTGATCTTCCTGTCTCAGCCTTCCAGAGCGGTGGGATGCAGGTATGTGCTATATTTAAGCACCTGTTCTCCATGCTTCTCTCTGTGTCTGCTCTTCCTGCTTTGGGCATCCTTCCTGCCACTCACCTTCCTTCTCTGTTCAGATTCACCCTCCCACAGCCCGGTGGCCTTCCTACTTCTGGGCCTGCTCACTCTGGCTCTGTGTCCTCGCTGAGCCCAGTGCAGGAAGCGGACTCAATGCAGCCTGTGCACTGTTTCTGCTTCACCCCACAGCTCCTCTCCCCCTCATCAGGGTGAGGCACTTATAGAGATGCTCCTCAGTGCCTGTGGGCAGTTTCTGCCCTCTCTGCTCTGCCCAGAGTGCCCCTCCCTCCACTCCTCACCCCACCCCAGCCTCCTTCGAGCTCTGCCTCCTCTCTGCTGCAACATGTGGGCTGATGCCCATCTTACACGCTGCTGCCTGGTGACATGATTCCTGCTTTTCTGGAGTGGAAACTCATTGTTTCCATTAGAGTAGGACTTTGCAGAAATTACTGGGATTGCTGAACTCTCTGGGATGGCCTCGAATGGATGCTGGATATTTCTGACATTGAAAATGGTCACTGCTGAGATTATCATAAAACACAATTAAGCAGTCACTCCTCTGTTCAGAAGAGGAGTTGGTGTACAGTTATTGGTGCACTTCACACTGGACAGTTGTTGGTCCAGTGTGGTGTGAAAAACACCCCTAACCTGGCAGCTGAGTGAACTCACTTCTCCACTACCTACCCGGAGCACTCTCCACAGCCTTCTTCTGTCACAGCACTTATCCCATTAGCTTCGGCTTTTCTGATTTCCACTTTTTCTCCAACCAGATCCTGTTCTGTTCCTGGGCTTTTCTGGCCTGGAACCTGGCAGGTGTTAAAGCTTTGTACCTTTCAGTTTTTAAAGAGCTGGGGACAGAAGGAAAACGTCTTTGTGCTTTCCATCTGCTGCCAAAGACAAGGAAATGTGGATGGAGGGCTGTGGAGCGATTGGAAAATCTCTCTACTGGCATCACGCTGTGTCTGGGCTTTACAGCAGTCAGTGGAGGCTCCGGGATGGAGCTGCTGTCCAAGGTGCTGGATGCGGGCTGGACCTTGGCGGCTGCCCTGGGCTGACCTCGGTGTGAGTGGCCAAGAAGAGGGAGAACAGAGAGAGGAGGCTCTGCTTTTTCAAGTTAAAGCCAGCAGGTGAAAGGCAGCTGGTGATAACACGAGCGGGTGTTGACATGTACCTTGTTCACTAGATCTGGTACTGTGTGACTTCTGGCTCCCCCTCAAGTTCAAAATGACCACAAAAGGGAGACATTTTGAATATGTTCAGGATATGGAGGCACCTGGCACAGCCCAGCTAAAGACCCTCAGGAAAAAGGGCTCCAGAGCTGCTGCGGAAAGTGGCGAGGATGGTGGGATGAGTGTGTTCAAATAAGGGGGAGGATTTGAAGGGGATTCATGGCAATAAGTCTTTTACTGTAATGGGCTTCAAAATATTTAAGCACACATCATAATTCTCAAACACATCTTGTTTGTGAAGATGAGAGGGAGAGAACAGGGTCTTAGGAAAAGCCAAGATTTGGCTGTCAGACTATCTAGGCTAAAAGTTGCCCCAAGAGGAGTGACACTCATACGCACCTGTCCACCTGCTCTAAGGTCAAGTACCTAAGGAGACGGTGGCCTGTGTTCCATGAGGACAAATACTAACAGCCTCAGTGGGTGACCTTGAGAATGAAAAGTGGTAGAAATGTCAAGCGCCGCTATCGTGCCCAGTACAGATAAAGTGTTCAAAACAGGAAGTTCTTCTGAATGCTGACATTATGGCTTTATGACAAGGGGGAAAATGCAAATCCATAACCTAAAAGGTCAGGATGGCTTGGGCTTGGCTCACGAAGACATCAAGCACATGACACTTGAATCATCAAGCTGAGCCTAAGGGTGGGCTGGCTTTGTGCATGTGACAGACACAGGAAATGATTCACTGTGACATCCAAAGGGACATCCAGCAGATAAACTGTCCTGACCACGAAGTGTTTGGAGGGTTGGGACGGTGGGAGGGTGGAGATCATGAACAAGAGCTGTGGTTGCCTTCAAACAAGAAGTAGATGAAGAATGGATTACCTCCTACAGCATCTCTGAGTTACTCTCTGAGGTCACAGGGCACATCTTTTCTATCTAGCTGCTGTTATGGTTCATACTTCAATGCCTCTGGAGGACCACACACACTCAGAAACAGGGCTTTGAAAGGTGATTGGATGATGGAGGTTTAGAGATAGCTTGGGTGAGGGGGCGGAGTCTGGCAGAAGGGGCTGTCCTGGGAGAGTGTCCTAGAGAGGTTTATCTCCTTCCCCAGCTCCTTCCTTCTCTCTCTGCTTTCTTCTGCTATGCCTGTCTCCCTCCTTACCCTAGAGCCATCAGATATGGAGTGAAATGTGAGCCAAAATAACCCTGTTTTCCCTTAAATTGCTGGTGTCAAGTATTGTGCCTCAACGGTGAAAAAGTGACTGGGACACCTCATCTCCATTGGTAAAACAGAAGGATAAAACTCAAACTCATTCATGGATACAATGAGATGGATTTGAAACCAAGATATTGACTTTGTAGAGCATCAATGGAGTATTCATTTATTTACTTTTGAATTTATTTTGCAGTCCTGGGATTGAACTCAGGACTCTCTCACTGAGCTATATTCCTAGTTATGTTTTGAATTTTATTTTTGAGATAGAGTCTTACTAAGTCACCCAGTCTGAGCTGCAATTTGCTATGCCCCGGCCTCTGCCTAACTGAAGTGTTCTTTTATGACATAGTGAAAGTAGGTTGAGGGCCAGTCCTTTCTGCTGCAGAGAACACAAATAAAAGATAAATAACTTTTCTTTCTCCAGGCTCTTGGGGACAATATGCAAGAGGAGGGAGGAACTGTAGATTCCTCAAATGCTACAGAAGCAAACACATGCAATTCTTTGTGCTTAACAAAGTTAGCAATAGCTGAAAGGTACTGGGTTCCAGAACTGGGGGATTCACTAAGAAGTGCTTGAAGGAGCAAATAGTTTTTCTCTTCTTTTCTTATTTATGTGGGAAACTCAACTCAGATGCCTTTCCCCCCCATGATCCTGGGTCCCTCCCCATTCAGCACAGTGCGCCTTCTCTGCTCCTGTAGCATGCTGTCTTCTCTCCTGTTGGTTTTGTACCTCTGTGCTAACAGTAACATATTACCTGTGCCTTATGTTTCATATCTTCATGGAATGTGAAGTCACATTTCTGAAAGTCACCCAGGCCTGGGTTCACACCCTGACCCAGTGATAACCTGGGAAAACCCATGAAGTCCTTTACCCCTTTAGTCTATGGTCCACTGGAAAGAAGGACACTGAGCTCGCAGAGTTATAGTGAGAATTAAATAAGATACTTTGTGTGCTTTGTTGGATTCAGGTAGGGGATTAAGACCTGTATTTTTTGTGAAGTGACAGGTTCTCTATAAACTACGAAGTTTGTGACAAGGTTTGTGAGAATGGTATCTAATCCTTGATTGATGAACTTTCAGGAGGAAGCACAGGGCTTTCTCAAACTGTATTTTGGAAACAATTAACTTTGGAGCTATTTTTGTGATATTTGAATAATTAATAAGAAATAATTCTACCAGATACATAAAAGGTACGTTCCCAAGAATATGAACATGTAGATTTCAGCTGTGACTCTGATATTTGTGAGCTTGAGCAGATAACTACTTTTTACCCAAGACTCAGTTTCTGGAGATATGAAACAGATGTGGGTATTATTAATTTGTTAGTGATTATATAAAGATTTCTTAAACATTCATTATAGGTGAAGAACTGCGATGTATACTGCAGAAGGAGCTGATGCATTAATAAGTCTAGATTATCCCAAATAGATTCTTCCAATATTAGGTTTTATGACTGATGAACTTTCTAAGTTGCAACTGCAATGAAATTATACAGATTTTTAGGAATTACAGTCAATAGTGAATTTTATAACGGATACACTAGTATTTGCCACTGAAGAATGTTCCTGGCCCCTGAGATAAAGTTGGGCTCTCACGTGGAAATATATAAGAAGTTGCTAAGAAACTATATTGTTCATGTCCTTTTGCTCTGCTCATGTATGAAACTGAGGGGCTAAGGAGACCTTTAATACAGACACTGCAAGTCTCATCAGGAGCATGTCTGATCGTCTGGCTTTCTGAAGGTTTCAGTGAGTCCTGATGAGAAACACGGCCAACAGCTTTGCTTTAAAGCAGTTCATCTGATCGCTTTTGCACTCTCCTTCAGGTTGGGAGGGGGAGAGGCTCATGAATATGCTAATGACATCATGCTGAGAAGGAAGAGGGAACTTGTCGTTCCTAATCAGGCCATACTGAAGTCTTCAATGGAGATTCACTTTGGGTTCCTTTTGCTGGGAAGAAGACTAGGCTGCTGAAGTCCCGGCATGGCTTTAGCGGTAGTAGAACCCAGGTCTATGGGACTGGTGTGAGTCCCACGTCACAGGGGCACATCTCTAACCACACTCTCAGCACACAGCACAAACATTTCCCCCTGCACCAGACTTGACTGCTGTGAGTCAAACCCCCATGGGGTGCTTGGTGCAGGCTACATTAGACTATGTTCTCCATTCCCTTTTCTGGTCCTTGGTTTGTCCATGGGTCACTAATGGGCTTTCTACATGTCTCTCCAGGGAGCAGGATGTGGGCCCCCTCATGGCAGCAAAAACTCCTGGGTACTGTAAAATCCTTTTGGAGACAACATAGGGAGGCCTCAAGGCTTTAGATCTGGGAAACTTCTAGAAAGTAATCTCTGCTTCCTGAGCCTCTGTCTCTGTGTGATAAAGCAAGAGATTTGTGGAGAGTTTCTGGAGCCACTGTATCTGATGCACGATGCTTTGGGTCTGGAATGCCTCACAAGCAGCTGGATGGCCTCCCAACTAGTCCAAGAGAAGCAGCCAGTTGCCTTTTGCCTCCAAGAAGCAAGACCTTTGAAGCACATCCGCGATCTGTACAGTCTGTGTCTCTGTCTCCCTGGGTCTTATGTTTACATATCGAAAAGTAAGTCCAGAAAGCAGAGGCCAGAATAAGCTGGGAGACTGAAGACAACCGAGATGCCAAGTCCACAGCCGATAACAATCTGTGGCTGAAAATAGGTGATGAATTCCTAGGCAAAATCAGCAGAAAATGTCAACAACCTCATCATCTGTCACTGTGACAATTGAGTGGAACGTCTTGTAACTGGGCATAGTCTTCTTTGGGCACCCAGATACCCAGCAGTGGTATGAACAGCAGTCACCCTGTTTTCTGTGCTTCAGGAAGCTTTCCCGAGCCCGTCAGCAAAAACGTCCATCTGCTTTCCCCTCCTTCTTCCCGAAGAGTGCATCTGCCAGAAAGCGCAGGGTGAAGTCAGGCGGGATGCACCAGAACTTCCCTGATTCCTTTTGTCTCAGACGAGGGTCAGCGACTTCTCAAAGGGGCCCCCTGCTCTCCTGGAAGGGGCCACTGAGGAAGGAGCCAATCCTGTGGGAAGCTTGGCAAGGCCCTCGTGGAATGTGCTCTACCAGAGCCAGGAAGCAATGAGGCTCCTGTCTCCCTCGCAGCACTGCTCTGGGTAGGAAGGAGCGTGGCTTCCCCCAAGGGGACTCACGGCCACTCGGTTCACGGAGACTCTTGAGAGATGCTCTGATGGTCGCGGAATGCTTTAGGAGAACTTTCCTCCGCCACTGAGGCCCCGCGTTCCTGAGCGCTTCCTGTGTGATAAACACTAAACTCTTCTCTCCTTTCCTCACCCTTGTCATCAAAGTTCCAGGACAGCAAATATCTTTTTTTTTTCCTTTTTGAGACAGGGTCTCGCTTTGTAGTTCGGGCTGGCCCTGAGCTCACTATGTAGTCCAGGCAAGCCTCGAAATCAGTAATCCTCCTGCCTCTGCCTCCCGAGTGCTGCGATGACAGGCGTGAGCCATCACGCCCAGCTAGGATAGCAAATATTTTGTCAGTTTTTCTCCTGCATGGATATTTAGGGATTATGAACACACCTAGAACTTTTGTATTTAGAAGGACTAGGCCGAGGTGAGGAGGGATTTACCCACCCCTTGCAGACCGCACCTTGTAACTCACCATCAACAGCAATATGGCGAGTTACAGAACAGACATATGTCCCCGGGAGAGGGGAGAATCCTGGCCTTGCACGGGGTGCTTTGGACTTTTCCAGAGTGCTGTATTCAGTTCTGGGCACCAAAAGCACAGGAAAGGGCTGCGAGGGGTGTTTGTTTCTCGGCGGTCGTGGAGCACACTGTCCTGTTGGAGACGGAGAAGATGCAGGGGAGGTGGGACCCGCCCTCCCGGAGCTGCTCGGCAGAGATGGCTTCTCGTGCTGCTGTGAGCCTCCCGCCCGGAAACAGCAGCGGGGACGCTTGTTGCCTCTGCTTTTAGGATGAGTGGGAACTTTCCGGTGCTCAGACCTCAAAGGCAGCAAGTTTCTTCCTCCTGAGGCTGCAGCGGCGACTGGAGATGGGTTAGGAAGATGTGTGCGCTCAGGGAACGGAAATGCAGCAAGGCCGGGGAAGTCGGCTCTACACGCTGGTCTCTGGGGTGCAGTTCCCCACTGCGGGGAGAAACACAGGACCTCACGGCTGTGCTCTGAGCACCGTAGATTTCATATGAGCAAAAGTTCCTTCCAACTTCTTTTCTTGTTGACTTCTGAGCTAGATTTCTGCAAGTTTCTTTTAAATCCTATGCCCTGTGCTAGAATGAACTTCTGATCTGTTCACGGAGCACTTTGCATTGATTTATATGAGGGATCATCAAAACGGGCAGTGAATGTTTAATTTAAAAACATTTATTATAGCTGGGCGTGCTGGCTCACGTCTGTAATCCCAGCACTCGGGAGGCAGAGACAGGAGGATTGCTGAGTTCGAGGCTTGCCTGGGCTACATAGTGAGCTCAGGGCCAGCCTGAACTACAAAGCGAGACCCTGTCTCAAAAACAAAAACAAAAACAAAAACATTATAGTAAAAGACACATGGCCATGAATTCCCCCTAAAACATCCTTCTCTTTGTTTCAAACACACTTATTCCACCATCCTTGCTGCTTTCTGGAGGTCTCTCTCCCGAGGGTCTTCACTGGCACGATCACAAACACCGTGACCATGGCTGCCGAGCGCCACCCAGCGGAAAGGCGGCTCATAACACACGATGTTGTGTTCGCGTCCACCCAGTCACGTGATCCCGTACCACGTGACTCTTGGCTCTTTCCCCCAAAGTCCCGGGGTCATGAAAGGGAGACGTTTTGGACATTCAGGACATGGAGACAGCCGGGACAGCACAGCTAAAGACTCTCAGGAAAGAGGACTCCAGAGCTGCTGGGGGAAATGGTGAGGACAATGGGACAAGTGTGTTCGAAGTAAGGGAAACACTTTGAAGAGGGGGGTTCATGACACTGTGACTTTTAGCGTAAAACATTCTAAAAAAATTACAACATGCTAGGTCTGGGTAAGATCTTTGACACGAAGAGTGACTATTCGCCCCTCAGTGTTGGACTACAGCACTTCAAAACGCCACGGAAAGCGTCGCCCAGGGCAGCACCTTCTGTCTGCACGCTGACACGTCTGGACGGTGATCGGTGCGGTCGGTTCCTTCTGCAGAGCCCGCCGGCGTGTATGGGCTCTGGGCCGAGGCTGACCGTGGCCCCCCAGAGCCTGGGAGGTGAAGAGGGGCCAGGAGGCGGCCCTGCGGGAGGAAAGCCACGCACTGTGTCCTCCAAGCCCTCGCCTGCCTTGCTTAGCCGTGCTGTTGGAACGCTGAAGAAAGCTTTCACGCAGCGGGCAGTGAGTGAATTATTAAACTATTATAAAGAATGCTTTTTCATGTCTCCCCGAGACTGGGATAGGGAAAGACACGCAATGAGACAGGTGATGGAAGCGAGCTGCGGAATCTGCGAGGGTGAGAGGTGGGCGCAGAGCTGCATGCAGGAGAAGGGGAGCCAGGCCGGGCCGGACCCGACCAGAAAGAAGCCAGTTCCAGCTCGCGCGGGGCAGCTGGGCCCACCCTGTCCCACCCTCCCAGGAGGCCTGGGCTCTGCCTCCACTTATTATGGGGTGCTCTGGGCCTGCACGAGGAGAAGCTGAGGCCGCCTCGACACTAGTGGAGTCAG
The DNA here is from genome assembly GCA_004025085.1 of Thryonomys swinderianus. Taxonomy (NCBI): domain Eukaryota; kingdom Metazoa; phylum Chordata; class Mammalia; order Rodentia; family Thryonomyidae; genus Thryonomys; species Thryonomys swinderianus. Next base: position 11,008 of record PVIC010020047.1, on the reverse strand, counting down.
GGTCACTATGAGCTGCTGAGGAGGTGGCCTCTCCCGTGGCTGGTGATGGAAGAAAAGACTTGGAGCGTTTCTAAGACCAATGAGGCTAACTCAGGACTGTGGAAGACTCTACTTCCTCGTCTGTGTTGAGCTGAGGGAACTGTAGCGTCTTCATCTCTCTCCTCTGCCAGCGGCTACCGGAAGGAGGACTCTGCACCTACAAAGTCCTCAGTTTAGTAGCACAGGATGTTTCAACACAATGAGCCACATTGCTTCACTTGCGTATTACAAACCATCACGTGGTCGTGCTTACAGCTCCCCTATGGAAGCCGGTTGGGCTCATTTGGTCTCTGGGCCTGGTGCACGCAGCTATTGGCCTTCTTGTCTAAGGTCGTGGGGTTGGGCCGTGGCTGGTACTGTGTGCAATCTGGCATTCTCAATGCTTTGCACATAAATCACTTAGGCTTCTGGAGCAATATGATACCAGTTTTTCCTCTGCGTGCTATTTATTATATCAGTGATGGAATGGAGATTTTGGAAAAGGACCGATCAACTTTCAAATTCCAGAAACCCTTTAGCAGAGCCACTGCTATGAAAGTCGTTTAATTCCCTTCAACCACAGTTTTCTCTTGGGCATAATAGTCCTTGCTTCAAAGGGTTGGAATAAAAATCAAATGCAGATGAATATAGAGGGGCCTTTTCTGAACACCGATGATATATCACTTCTGCTTGTGTGTATGTTTATGTATAATTTTTCCCACCATTTTTATGCTGAAAGTGCAGGAAAATTATTAGACAAGAGGAAGAAAATAAAGAAGAAATGAAGGGGTGAAAAGGAGAGTTTTAGGGGACGGACATGATCTGAATATGTTATATGTATGTATGAAAATGCTACAGTGGAATCCAGGACTTTGCAAAATTCATATGTACTAATAAAATGTATATGTAGAACGATAAATATAATAAGAATATATAGAGTATAAAATGTGGGCTATGTAGAGACTATAGAGAACACACAATTTTCTGGCTGCACTTTTAAGTTTGTTATAAATGTTTATTAGTCACCATCACAGTAATGTTCACCAGCTGCTATATCATACATTGGCACTGGGCACCACTGGCATCAGCTCTGTGAGGTCACTGAGAGGCACAGAGACAGAGAAAGTGCTCAGAGTCCTGCTTCTGGTGACTGGGAGAACTGGCATTTTGGTTCTGGGAGTGGATCCTGTAATGTGGCTCCTCCACTGTGCAGCGAGTCAGATATCAAGTCGAAAGATGTCAAGCCCCCAAGTGTGAACCAGCTGTGTGAACCTTCCCTTCCTCCCCACTGTTTCTATGCTTGTTGCTCTGTTGTCTTGCTCTTTGTTTTCTAATGATAAATCTGCTATCCAGCAGGGTGGCTGCCTTGTCTAAATGGTTAAATGGCAATTTTACAGTACCTGTTAGGGACCTCTGCACTGGGACCCATCTGTGAGGTCTCTGTCTAGAAGCTGCCTTCTCTTTTCCCTGAAGACCTTCTCCCAGCAGCCCTCCTTCTTCATTGGCAGGCTTCTTGCTCTTCCTGGACATCGGGCTGATGCTTGGTACCAGTGCCCGGGAAGCCAGCTCCTTTGTGTGGGCTCCCTGTCCCCCGGGCCCTTTCCTACACCAAGCACCCTTTTCGCAGGTCTCACTGCTGTTGGGGAAGACAAGAGACAAGGGCTGAAATTTTCAGCCAGAAGCAGAATCCTTCCTTGGAAGCCCTGGTTTAGGGCTCCTGAAGATATTTCAATATCCAACTCATGGATAGGTGCAACTACAGTTGTGACTTTTTAAAAACAATACATTTTATTGTAATTTTACCCTGTCCCACCCTCCTGCTCCTCTCCTCCCTATGCACAAAAGCTTTGATTCCATTTTTTCTTCTAAGCAATTTCCAACGGGTTTTCACTTCAATTCACATTCTCCCAAACTGCAGGTTAAAATTCAAGAAGATTTGGCTGGCTTTGGATCAGTTTGTGGAGATGGAAGTTTATTGATTTCTGTAGGAAGAGTAGAGAAAACCTTCAGGTCTCCCTGTATGGTCCTGAGGTTCTGCCCTCTGTGTTTGTCCCAGTGATGATGCATGGCATTCTCCCATTAATCACAGCTTATTGTACGTTGATGCTTTAATTGCTTTGATTCACTTGGTAAGAACAACCTGCAATACTTCCAGGCCAACATTCCCTGCAGATGGCTTGGAGGAGTGGGTAAGAGCCTGGGTCTGCTCACTCTTTGTGCGTCCTTGTTCTGACCAGGTTGAACTGGGCACCTGTGCCTACTTGGGACTATCCTCTAGCTTGGTACCCAGAGAGCCCTCGCAGCAAAAGCAGAAGCATGTGGGCACAAGGAGGAGCCTGGTGGCTCCAGAGGATCTGTGCCTAGAACTCTCTGGGCTGGGGTTCTGTGAAGCAGGAAATACATTTCCAGCAGCAGGACTGGTGGGGCTTACTAATTTATAATGGATGTTTAAACATGGTCTTGCTTAAAGCAGGATTATTGACATAGTGGTTGGGGAAGGTAATAAAAGTGTCCACCATGAGTGCATATTGTTCTTTATGTATAAAAATAATTGGAAAATGAAGAGTCATTAGGCATGCGAGCAAACCCAGTAGTATGAAGAAAAAACCAACATGAACTACAGAGCAAACTCAAGGTGCACAAGACACTTACAAACAAAGAAAATTTGTTCACTTTCAATTTGACAATGTATTGTATCAAATAGAATACAATATTTTTGAAAAGTGAGTAGCCAGCAAATAAGCACTAGACATGGGAAATTTGAAAATCTGACATTGAAATAAAAATAATGGGCATCCTGAAGAAATATATGAACAAAACCAAATATTAATCACAAAGACAATGTGTAGGACATGTAGGTTGGAATTCTAGGAGAAAACGATGCAATATGGGAAACAGAGTAATCAAAATAAAAGAGAAGATGATTTTCTGAGGCGAGAGAGTTGAATCTTCACATGGATTGGCTCTTGGAGCACTCCACTAGATTCATGAAAATAGGTACAGTATATCCTGGATTAATGAGAAATACATACTTTGGATCCTAAGATAGAAAATGTCTTATGGGCTTCAAGAGAGAAAAAAACATGTGCCACCCACAAAGAAACCTGCATTACACAAACAAGACTGTTTTTAAGCTTTAAGTCTTCCTGCTAGAGAACATCTTTAAAGTTCTGACAGAAAGTAGTTTGGAAACCAGAATTCTATATTCAGACCAATGTCTCAATGAAAGGCAAAATAAAACACTTCTTCATGTAAATGATTCTGGAGTTTGTCATATATATTACGTGAAAATAATATTTTAGGAGATCTTTTAGCAGAAGAAAGAATCCACAAAAAAGGATGACCTACAGTACAAAACAAACAGCATTCTTTCCATAATTTGGGCAGAAAAACAAGAAGAAAGAGGTTTCGTTAGTTTGTGACTTGGAAAGTTCTTTTTGTACAATGCAGTTCTGTGTGTGTGTGTGTGTGTGTGTGTGTATTTGTCTCTAGTCATACTATTGGTTCTTTCTACTTTTGAATAAACCTATAGATTGAATATGGAAAATTTGTTGAAGTTCCAGAAAAGGGCTTTATTATAAAAGCTAGCAAAGTATACTGTAATACTTCAGTGGCAAAAAAGAGGCAAAAGAAGAGAAAAGCTATTTACTTTTGAATAATATGCCTATTTATTCACATTTGCATCCATGTTTTGGATAAGAAATTCAAGGGAGTGTATCTGAAAATTACAAAGAGAAAATGGAGGTGTCATAGTCTAGAAAATAAAAGATAGTAGGAAATTGCAGATAGATCTGTGGCAATTGCGAGGGGCGGAAGTTGAGACACTATGTGCCATGTATGTGGACCAGCTACCTTCAGTGAATGCACTCAGGATGCCCCAAGAGCCTCACATCTGGCTGTGGGCAGCACATTGGGGCTGTGCACTCTCATTGTTTCCTGCTGCCTGGGGTGGGGGGTTTGAGCAGCTTTCCTTTCCCAGGCTCCTTTGCTGGCTGTTTCTGCCTCAGAGCAGCTGATCATGGACTGAAACCATGAGTCCAAAATCACCCTGACCTCCTTTAAATTGTGCATGCTGGGTATTTTGCCCTAGTGAAGACAAAGTGACTAAAACAGGAAGTTTGACTGTATTCTATCAGGTGACAAGAATAATCTAATAGGAAACTGTTAATGGTGGTTGTCCATGGGGAGTGGGAGTGAGTGTGGAGGAGATGGAACAAGTTTATTTTTCATATACTTTTGGTCACAGAATCATTATTTTAATGCAAAACAACATAGACTTTCCTCTTATAAAGTCCCAGCCTGTTGTAGGTAGCTAGAAGTGAGGGTTTAAAACAAAGTTCATTACAAGACTCTGTGTTTCTACTTCTCAGATGCTAACAATTTTTTTCTAGTGCAAAACAAAGAAAGAAAAAAAAGGAAGAAATGAAGAAAGGAAAAAAAGAGAAAAACTCAAACCTACTGCTGGCCATGGTGACACAGGCCTGTAATCCCCCCACTGGGGAGGCTGAGGCAGGGGTATTGCCACAAGTTCTAGGCCAGCCTGGGCTATACAGTTCAAGACCACCCTGGACTGTGTAGCAAGATAGTGGTTGAAAAAAAGCAAAACAACAAAACAAAATATCTGCTTTCCAGTGGTTTACCTTCCATGTGATTGAACACACATGTTTAACTGTGTACAGAAAAAGCCTTTAAAAAGCAATTCTAATTGCAATTCTAATATAATAGAATAATATTCTATTGTGATATATTACAATTATATTTTATAATATATTATATAAATGTTACACATAAATATATGTAAATTTATATTATATAAATATATAAAATATAAAATAAATATTGTATATATTATATAAGTATATAATATATAAATTTATATATTATATAAATATTATAATATTCAATTATAATATAATAGAGTAATAAGCAATTATAGTATAATAATAATAGTTAACCTTTTAGTTGAAAGGTCTGTTACTGGCTTTCTCACGTCAGGATGAAAATGATGGCAAAGCAGCCCTGTGCAATTAGAGACGTGACTCTGTGTGTGACTGAGCTGAGGAACCGAGTCGTGTGTGACCCTGGCATTACCGAGTCCCATCAGATCTGCCCCCTTCTGCATCCGGCTGCAGTTCCTACTGCAAGCCTCCTGCACAGGCCGGATCACTCATTTTTTAAGAAAAGAGGGTCATCTATTCCAGATGCCATGGGAAAGGGGCATTAGCCAACTAATGAGTTATGTGTGTACTTTGCATACAGACGAGGAGATTAATCTTCGTTAACTGCTTGTTTAATGTTACAGTTAATAATCAGTTACCTTGTTGCCCTGGACCATTTGTCATTTCATTGAACTGTGAGGTTTATGTTGTGTGCTTTTCCTCCACTTTCAAGTGTTGTTTCTCTTTGCTTTGGTTGATTTAAGATAAAGGAAACCTTGCTAGTTCTTGAAAGAATGGCTGGTGTTTGAGGGATACATTTCCACACACTATATTTTTGTTCCTTTTAGTTTCAGTGATATTTATTTCCCCCATGATTTTACTAATATTTTCTGGCAATACATTTTAAATCTGTTTCACAGTAGGGAACTGGTGCCTGTACGTATGGTATCCTGTGCCCTTTTACCATGGTGGCATCTCTTGATCTGGGGAGGAAACTGCGGGGAAAGAGCTGGGCAGGCTGGGAATCGGTCCCAAGTCCCTGACGTGCTTCAGAGTTTCTGTGCATTGTTCAGCAGCTACCTTAACTTCTTCAGGCCTCGGTTTCCTCTTCTGTCGAATGATGGGACTGTAATAGAAGACCATGCACCACTGTCCCAGCTTTCCCACTTTGTAATAGCATATGATAATCCAGGAGTAGAGCTCAGTCTCAGAAGCATTTTTCTTTTGACAAAAAACAGCTTGCAGGTAGCTGCACGCCTCGGCAATATTCAGGAGAATATTAGTTCTGTGTCTACAGTATCTCCGATCTGGACAGAACACGCCTTCTCTCGTTATCAGGAGTAGCTATAGAAACCTCACCGACTGTGGTTATTTTAACGTTTTCAGGCCTTTACAAGACAAAGCAACAAAAAAGGGGGCGGAGGAATAAACAATCACTTTGGCTGCAGCTGCCTTCCCGGTTAGCAGTCGGCTACAGCCTCTGCATAATTTAAAAGTACCGAGTGTTCCTGCCGTCTCTGTCTCACCGACTAGGGGTTCAGCTCGGGAATGGCGCTCACAGGAAGCTGGTTGGTGCTGCAGGCGTGTGGAGGCCTCGAGTGTCCTGCAAACAGGGCAAGTCACAGCAACTGTCTTGACAGCCCGGTCTGTGAGAGCACTTGAAAGGTGGAGAGACAGAAGGAGCCCGGAAACAGCTGAGGATTAGAATCCGGGGCTTTTCTGGCTCAGGCATTCATGGTGCGGAGAAAGAAAGTCTCGAACTCCCCCGGATCCTTTCAGTCCTGTAAAGCCAAGCGCGCAGTTTCCTGCCTGATGAACACTCACACTCGTGGCGGTGGCCGGGCGCTGGTCCCACCGCTCCCCCTCCGCCGGCCTTTTCCTGGAAAAAGGCTCCCGCGTCTTCGTCCTCTTCGCTTCCACCCCTGGTTCCTTGAATTTACCAGCTTTCCAAGTCTGGTGCTGGGGACCTTAGTCAATCCATCATCCATCATCCACCCACCCACCCACCCACCCATCCATTCATCCATCCGTCCACCCATCCATCCGTCTTTCCATCCCATCTATTTCCTCTGTGCTTTGTACTCCAAGTGCCATTGCCCAGCTTTAGGTCTTTCGTGCCAGTCATTGGTCTCACCAAAAACTCATTCTAAGTCTGAATCAACTTTCTCCTACTCTGTTGGGCAATGGAGCCATGGAGATGGTGAGGCTTATGGAGAAAATTATATAACTTCATTTTATACCTTTTCTTGGTTTCCCCATCATCATCATCATTATTATAAAAAGCAGTTTGTACTATACACAGCTAGGTTCCAAAAAACAGCATTTTTACAGGAGATATGTTAATAACACAATCCTTTATTCTTTGGAGTCTGTCAAGTAGTTTACAGTGTCAAAGTCCAACCAGATGTCCTTTTTTTTTTTTTTTTTTTTTTTTTTGAGACGGGTCTTGCTTTGTAGTTCAGGCTGGCTCTGAGCTCACTATGTAGCTCAGAGAAGCCTCGAACTCAGCAATCCTCCTGCCTCTGCCTCATGAGTGGTAGGATTACAGGCTTGAGCCACCAAGCCTGGCATTTGTGGTATGTGGTACTGATTGCTGGTGGGTGTGAGCCACATGCCTGGTATTATTGTATGTAGTTACTAGGGATCAAACCAGGGACCTTGTGCTTGCTAGGCAGGCTCTGGAGCCACTGAGCTAAATCTCTGGCCCCAGATGTTCTATCTTGCAAACACAGAACATATTCAGGTTTACTGTACATTTGGAAGCCATTGGCAAGAACCATATCCAGGCCTCCGGTGAAACAGATTTTACTTAGTTTTGAACAGGTGAGACTCAGGAGAATGAGAGGAAAATATAAAGTATTTTATTGCATTTGTTCCTCAGTGTTATTCTGCCTGATGTTGCTTCCTTCCCCTGGGGGGTTTCAGGGGCAGAGCCTGTGGCTTTCAAAGTTATCCTCAGGTACCAGGGAGGCCTGAGTTCCAAGTGTAGAAGAGATCTGTCCAGTCTCTAAGTCTAAACTGAGGTACATAGGCATTACTCATCTTCACTGTGCATCTGGACTTTCCTACCTCAGTTGACTCTGTGGTTCCACAACAGCATGAGGTGGGCATGGCTTGGTGGCGCTCTACTCTTCTTCTACCTCCTCTCTGTCCTATTCCTCTCTACTTTCTGCCTCTCTATCCTCTCTCTCTTCTTCTTCCTCTCTATATTCTTTCCTCTTTCCTCTTCCTATCTTTTGCCTTTCTATCCTCTTCTCTGTTCTCTTTCTCTCGTATCCTCTTCCTTTCTCTGTGCTGCTTCTGTGCTTTCAAGATTAGAGTGGAGAACAGTAGAAGGGGGAAGAGGACAAAGGCTAATGTGATTGGTGCTACAGGGTGTTAGGATCTGTGCCTGTTCTACACTAGATTTCAGTTCTGCCTTCTTCCGTGGGAAATTCACAGCCCCTTACTATTCCTATTTTTTCTGCTATGCCCTGGTCTAAGAACCATGATTCTGGGCTGATTTCTCTCTCTCTCTCTTTGAATGAAAATTTTTATTGGTACATTTTAGATATACATAATGATAACACCTGTCATAGGGAATTTGTACCTGTGCATGACATAGTCTGTCTCTTTTTTATTTTCCCATGCATCCTCTATTTTTCCTACCTTCCCTATATACCAAAGCTTTGTTCCCATTTTTTCTTGTCTTTTCACTTTTTTCTTTTCCTCCTTATTCTCTCTTCCCCTTCCCATTGGAACAAGCTGAACATTAAAGCTAGACTCACATCTCTCACCATACACTAAACTAAAATTGAAATGGATTGAACAGCTAAATATTAAAACAGAAACACTGAATCTGCTGGAAGGAAGAAGAGGTAGAATGCTTGAAGACACAGGTGTAGGCAGTGGCTTTATCCAGGCTAATATCTGTGACCTTCTTAGGTCCAAGATAAGCAGTTTATCCCATGAAACCCTTTCAGGCTGCACTCTTTAAAGGTCTTCAAAATACTGCAACTTTAGCGCTGGAAGACCTGCCTCCTTTCCCTGCCTTCAGTAAAGGTCTAGATGCCATCAACTGAAGATGCTTATGTTTCAGGCTCCTTCTCTGGGGCTGCTGTAATCAACTTCTTAAAACCACATCTGTCCAGGAGCGACCCAAGCACTGGCCCCTGAGCCCCACCAAATTCTGATGCTAAGCTTCTTCCTAGGACTCTTCACAGATTTGCTCTTTCATAGACTCTCAGAATGAAGCTATGACAATACAAACATACAGCTCTCAGCAACCTCAGTGGATTCGAATGTAAACCCATTAATGGTTTGCCCTATTCAGCTTCAGAATGGGATGGGAACTGACCTCCCCCAGAAAGGGAAACATGTTCCAGCCCTCGTTCTGATCAAATTCCTCTGGGTTTCTCATCTTCCAACAATCTGGAGGTGTAAGAGTGAGGGCTGGAGCATGGTTTTGGCTACCTCTTGGCATGGTTTGCAGGGATGGCCCAGCACTTCTCTATATAATCCGTGGGTAACTGTCATCTCTTCATGTTAACAAGAGAACTTCAGCAGAAATTCAAAACAAAGGAAAGTGTTGTTTAACCTCTACCATCCAAAGAGATGCAAAAAATAGAATTTCATTTGCACATGCATTCTGCTGTCAAAGGGGACAGTGACCCTTTAGTGTCCACTTCTGATGCTGTCAGTGGACACAGGCTGCTGCACATCCTCATCAGTGCATGCTCAGCTCTCTTCCTGCAGCGGGTCTGGGCTGGGACAGAAGCCTCATGGTAAGTGAGCATCTTTCGCCCTCCTTTATTCAGGAGTAGTAACTGGTCTCCGTCTCAGTGCTGGTATCTTCAAAGCTGATGGCTGCAGGGTTGCAGATTAATCTGAACCCATACTAGGGCTGGAAACTCTACAGGAGGAAAGGACTTCCTGAGTCCAGCTGGACATGGGAAGGGCTCTCCTTAACAGCAGGCTCCAGTCCAGGCCTCTATTTTGCTCCTAATCCTCTAAGGTTACCTGGTGCTTACAAATGCCTGCTACTGTTCTGTCCAGTCACAAGCTTCCCTGGGCCCAAACCTCTGCCCTCTGAGGGAGAGAAAGGGCCATTGGAGGATCTCTGTGAACCCAGTGTTGAGATTCCAGCCCCAGCTCTTTACCTAAGATTCCTTTAATATCTGTGAGAAGACACCATTTCCCTTTGGCCTTTACCTAACTCCAACTGTGCTTTTCATTGGAGCACTTAATGTCATGGTGAAATACATGATTGCTACAAAATATCCTAACTAGCTAAACACTTAAAGTGAGTTTTTGTTGTTGTTTTTACATTTCTTTAGACATCAATAAAAATACTTGATTGCCCGAAATAAGTCTCATAAAATGTTTACTTATCTTTTGTATTACAATATTTTTTCATTCTAATGTACAAGAACAAGATTTCATGCAAAAAGGCATTATTTTTTTTCACATTTCCTTCCCAAAGCTGTCTTCAAATAGGAGGTAAATGTATACAAAATAAAGATATATTCAATTCCTATGTTTTCCTCTCTTTCCGTGGTACAAGTCTTTTTGTTTGCCTCCAGAGGGCTGTAACAAGTGACCTGGTTAGAAATGCAAATACTCACTTTGGGATTCCAGCCCTGTCATGCTCCCTGGTCTTGCATTTGGGATCAATGCAGAGGGTGGCACCCTTCGCTCCTCATGATAGGTCAGCAGGGAAAATAGCTCATCAGAAGAAGAAAACAAGCCATTTTGCAGGGGAAAAGCTACTCATTTGTAGGCTTCTGATATGTTATTAGGAAGACACTAATCACTTGCAAAACTCCCACATAGTGAGGATAACCAATGTTGATAAAATAACAAGACAAATAGAAAATAAATTAGTAAAGTGGAAAACAAAATACTCAAAGATAACCAAAGGGATATATCTCAGACAAAACACCCTGTGGAATACACCCATAATCTTGTGAACAACAAACTTCATCTGTAACTCCTACTACTCAGGGATAACAACAACAAAAATGAGTAAACAAAACAAGACAACAACAACAACAACAACAAAGTGACCTGATTTATCAAAGGGCAAATGATTTGAGCAGATATTTCTCAAAAAATATAGAAATAGTTAATAAGGACATGGAAGGAGAAAATTGTTAGTCACTAGGGAAACGGAAATCACAACCATAATGTAGCAGCACTTTGTCACTTTAGGGTTGCTATTATTCTTTTTTTTTAAATTGAATTCTTTATTGGTACAATTTATATACATCTCAAAATCACATATAACATTGGGGAATTTGTACCAGTATATGACACAAGTTAATTCTCATTTTTACCCATATCCCTACCCACTC
>PVIC010020046.1:0-29952 GCA_004025085.1 Thryonomys swinderianus | reverse complement strand
GATGAGGGGAAGGAATAAATATGATACAGAAAGAAAATAAAAGAGCATGTATAAAGGGGGGAGGAGGGGGAGTGGGTAGGGATATGGGTAAAAATGAGAATTAACTTGTGGCATATATTGGTACAAATTTCCCAATGTTATATGTGATTTTGAGATGTATATAAATTGTACCAATAAAGAATTCAATTAAAAAAAAGAAAAAGAGATATAATATTTTATTTGGCTTATCATGGGACAATAGTTACATAATCATGTTAATGTCAACTTTGAATTTAGCCAAAATCATAATAAAATAGTGACAGGAAAAAGGGAGGGAAAGTTGGCAGATGTTAGTTCAGAGCACTAAACACTCTTCTATAAACCTTGAAAATTGGTAGATACTGCTTATATTATAAAACAAATAACTGTATAAGCATATCATTTAGAAATACACATACAGTAAGTCCCTAACGCATGAACATTTGAGCTGCAAACTTCAGATACAAACAGACTTGATGTGAGCATTTGTAGATATGAACAGTCATGGAAGCAACTCGTGTGTCTGCTGGACCTTGTCGTAGTTGTCCTGCTATGTTTATACCGTACAGTGCTATAGTTTATAGTAGTACAATACAGTTAGGGACTTACTATATTTATGTGTTTGGTTTTTTTAATGCTTTATAATGCATATTTGTGTCAAGGGCCTATAAGACTTATTTTGTCAGACTTAGGAATGCCTCTGACTTACAGATATTCTTCTGGAATGAAATTGGTTTGTCATTCAGAGACTTATTATATAAATATCAGAAGAAACAGCCAAAAGAGTGAGAAATGTTTTGGGTGCTAGTGTTGAGGAACAAAAAAGACTGAGGAGGAGAGTTATTTTTCACCGTAAGTGAAACTTTTAGTACTGTTTGATTTTTCAAACTGTTTATGTATCACTTAGATTAAAATAAAAATTAATTTAAAGGGCCGGAGATTTAGCTCAGTGGCTCTGCCGCCTGCCTAGCAAGCGCAAGGTCCCTGGTTCGATCCTGGAAACCACATACAATGATATGATATTGGGCATGGTGACTCACACCCACCAGCAATTAGTACCACACCCCACAGTGCTGAGAGTGGTGGCTCACGCCTGTAATCCCAGCATGCAGGAGGCAGAGGCAGGAGGATTGCTGAGTTCCAGGCTTGCCTGGGCTACATAGTGAGCTCAGGGCCAGCCTGAACTACAAAGCAAGATCCTGTCTCAAAAATAATAATAATAATAATAATAATAATAATTTTAAAATAAAGCAAGAGTTCTGGAGCCTGCCTAACAAGCACAAGGTCCTGAATTCAATCCCTGGTAACCACATACAACAATACCTAGCATGGTGACTCAAACCTGCCAGCAATCAATACCACACACCACAGTGCCGGGTGTGGTGGCTCATGCCTGTAATCCCAGCACTTGGGAGGCAGAGGCAGGAGGACTGCTGTGAGTTCGAGGCTTGCCAGGGCTACACAGTGAGCTCAGAGCCAGCCTCAACTACAAAGTAAGACCCTGTTTCAAAAAAATTTTTTTAATTAAAAAATAAAGCAAGAGGAGGCCAGGGAAGTAGCTCAATGGTGCTATGTCTGTCTGGCAAGTGCAAGGGCCTGAATTTGATTCCAGGAAAAAAAAAATTTCTTTTTTTTTTTTTTTTGAGACAGGGTCTCCCTCTGTAGTTCAGGCTGGCCCTGAGCTCACTATGTAGCCCAGACAAGCCTGGAACTCAGCAATCCTCCTGCCTCTGCCTCACGAGTGCTGGGATTACAGGCGTGAGCCACCACGCCCGGCACTGTGGTATGTGGTATTGATTGCTGGTGGGCGTGAGTCACCACGTCCAACATTGTATGTGGTTACCGGGATCAAACTGAGGACCTTGTGCTTGTGAGGCAGGCACCGGAACCACTGAGCTAAATCTCCAGCCCGAAAAAAAAAAAAGAATTTTTTTATTTTTTGAGACAGGGTCTCGCTTTGTAGTTCAGGCTGGCTCTGAGCTCACTATGTAGCCCAGGCAAGCCTCAAACTCAGCAATCCTCCTGACTCTGCCTCCCAAGTGCTGGGATTACAGGCGTGAGCCACCACGCCCGGCATTGTGGTATGTGGTATTGATTGCCGATTGCCGGTGGGCGTGAGTCTCCACACCCAGCATTGTATGTGGTCACCCAGGGATTAAACTCAGGACCTTGCGCTTGTGAGGCAGGCGCCGAACCACTGAGCTAACCCTCAGGCCCAAAAAAGAATTTTTTTAAAACAAGAAGCAGATGATAGGTTAAAGGAGGCTGATCGAGGTTCCCATAAGGAAGAATTTTATAATATCTAGATCTAGCCAAAAGTAGAGCTGAGGTTCCATTCATAAAGTGCCCCTTCACTGTCTATCAGAGATAGTTAAACTGTGAAATAGGAAATATTCAAAGGGAATGTGGTAGGGGAAAGAATAAATATGATTTGAAAAGAAAAAGAAAGCACATGTATATAGGGGTTGGGGGGTGTGGGGTGGTTAGGAATATGGGTAAAAATGAGAATTAACTCATGTCATATACTGGTACAAATTCCCCAATTTGAGTGTGATTGTGAGCTGTATATAAAATTTACTAATAAAGAATTCAGTTAAAGGGCCGGAGGGTTAGCTCAGTGGTTCCGGCGCCTGCCTCACAAGCACAAGGTCCTGGGTTAGATCCCCGGTAACCACATACAATGCTGGGCGTGGAGACTCACGCCCACCAGCAATCAATACCACATACCACAGTGCCGGGCGTGGTGGCTCACGCCTGTAATCCCAGCACTCGGGAGGCAGAGACAGGAGGATTGCTGAGTTCGAAGCTTGCCTAGGCTACATAGTGAGCTCAGAGCCAGCCTGAACTACAAAGCGAGACCCTGTCTCAAAAAAAAGAAAAAGAATTCAGTTAAAAAAAGAAATAGTTAAACTAATACTATTCATCCAATTTATCAGAAATAAGATAGAGCCTTACAGTTTTTATTGGGGAATTAGACCTAAGGAACTTTCCCGTCCTTTACTAAAGATTCTAAGACCCCTTTCAGTTTATGCATCTGGAAGCTAGGCTGTTATTGTCACCTCCTAAACAACTTATCTGTGCATGTAATAAGCATGTGCTCATCATCTGTTTTATTTCCAGTCCTGAGCCAGGTCCTGAGCTGAAGGCGGAGAAGTTGCGATGGACATAGCATTTGCCTACAAGGAGGATTGGAGGGCAGCACTGGGCACTTTGTGTGGTTCATTATAGGGAGAACGAAACTGAGGCTGTAAGCAGAGCAAACACCTCACTGTTGCACAGTATGAGTGGCAAAGTCTGGATGGTACGCAGACCTTCAGGCCCCCACACGTCCAGCTCACGTCACTGTCCCCTCCATGGGGGGCCCTCCTAGAAACAGCCCAACTAAAAAGGAAGCTCATTCTTGATGGGATTTTCCTGACCGCATGTAAACATCATTGTGCAATCCTATTTATGTGAATCCTATTATTTGAACTGTTACAGTTCGGCCTCTTAGATATCTGCTTCAGAGGGGCAGATTGTGAGCTTTCTGAAGACAACGAGTCAAAGTTCACTGAACGCAAAGCTCCAAGCCATTCACCAGAAAGACTTAAAACAACAGAAATAAAACTGACAGTGCTCTTGTGAGAAGCATGAGAATTTTTAGGTAGAGATACCTGCTGTATCATGAGTAAAATCCCAAATCACTTTGTGGAGTCTATTGTTGTCCCAACATTAGAAGACAGCAAATATCTTCATGTACCAACATTTCTTTGTAGTATCATTTCCTAAATCCTTTTATTACTTGATCTGATAACCCTCTCTTTGTTATCTAGAAAAAGATCTCACCATCTCACTGGACTTCAGCCTCCTTATCCTCATCTTCTTCCTTTTTAAATAAGCATTGCTGTGGGTATTAGACTAGACCAGCGACTCGCAACTAAGGTGACTTTGCCCCCATCCGTTGAAGACCTTTGGCAACTTCTGGAGATATTTTGGTCGTCACAGTTAGGCCAGGGTAATACTGGCCTCTGGTGGAACCAAGACCAAGGCCGCCGCTGAACATCCTGCAATGCACAAAGCAGCTCCTCCTCACCCAGACTATCCTGTCCGAAAGGTCAGTAATGCTGTGACTGAGAGAGCCTGGGCTTCCCGGGAAATGAACCCAACTCCAGCTTGCTTAAGCAAAACAAATAAACCGAAAAAAGCCCTGTGTGGGGGCATGTGCCTGTGATTCCAACACTGCTATTCCAGACACAGGCAGAAGATTTGCAAGTTTGAGCCCAGCCTCAACAATTTAGTGGCTTAGGGACATTGCCTCAAAATAAAGTAAAAATGGCTAGAGATGTAGCTCAGTGCAAAGGTCCTGGGTGCAATCTCCAATATCACCAGTATAATCAAATAAATGAAAGAAAAGGGTGGTTGCTGAATGGATATATTACTGCTTTTTTTAAAAAAGTGAGAGCCAAGGCCGGAGGGTTAGCTCAGTGGTTCCGGCGCCTGCTTCGCAAGCGCAAGGTCCTGAGTTCGATCCCCGGTTACCACATATAATGCTGGGTGTGGAAACACACCCACCAACAATCAACACCGCATATCACAGTGCTGGACGTGGTGGCTCACGCCTGTCATCCCAGCACTCGGGAGGCAGAGACAGGAGGATTGCTGAGTTTGTGGCGGCTTGCCTGGGCACCATAGTGAGCTCAGGGCCAGCCTGAACTACAAAGCAAGACCCTGTCTCAAAAAGCAAAAAAAAAAAAAAAAAAAAGTGAGAGCCAGTATGAGAGGGAAAAACTGACAACTTAGAACAGAATAAGGGAAAAGATCCAAAGCAACTTTAAATTGCACATAACACTTAGCAAAAACACTTAAAAATTATAATTGTCTCTGCTACTGAGAGTCCACTATATCAGTACACACCATGCATTGCTGTGATAATAGAAACTGTTTGCTTCTTTTGAGAAAGCACATTGGTAATATACACCATGATCCAAAAATCTGTTCTGCTCTTTAAAACTGATATTAAGGGAAGAATTCAACAAAATAAAAATGATGTATATACAAAAATATACAGTACACTCGATAGCTGGGAAACAGTTCAGGAAAGCAGGTTGCATCCACTGGATGACATATTTTATAGACATTTATTATGGGTACATGGCAATAGTGCTGTTAGTGCACCAAAAAACCCCTGGGAGCCCTGAGGAGCTGCTGCCTCAGGATCAGAGTATGGCCTGTCTCTCAGAACAGAGCCCTGCTCAAACATTTAAGCAAGTCAAGGCCAAGTTCTCTGAGGTGTTCTAAATGCAATGTCCATCTCAAACCACAGCAGCGAGTTGGGCGCCCCAACATCACGGAAACTTGGTAATGTACTGTTGGCCCTGTTCACAGTGGAGGTGTCCAGTCCGCTGGCCTTGAAGGAAACTGTGGGCACCCAGAGCATGGCTGTGTTTTCTGCAGCCAACTCCCAGTCAAAACTAACAGGATGGCCAGAGCCTTGTACATTCCAAGGTGCTAGGAGGGCCTGTGACCCTGCTCCATGTAACTACAAGATCCCAGCGCCCTGTGCCACCCAGTGTTCACGTGCTTGTGTGCCACATTCCCCAAACCTGAGCCAGTCCAGGGGCTCATTTGTAATCAACAAAGTATGGTGGAAATGATGCTATCTGACTTCTCCAGCTCTGGCTGCTTCTATCTGAGTCACTGGAAACATTCTCTGAGCTTCCATGTCAGAAATCTACTGTTCTGGAGAAGCCAGGCATAGACACCCCAAGTAGCCATTCCTACAAAACTCAGCCTTCCTGCCATTCCCACTATGGCATTGGGCATAATTAACATATCCCTTTGGGGAATACTTGAGAATAAATTCACTATTCAAAAACATAGGTCAAGAAAGATAAAGAGCCAAGGATTTTTTTTTTTTTTGAGACAGGGTCTCGCTTTGTAGTTCAGGCTGGCTCTCAGCTCACTATGTAGCCCAGGCAAGCCTCGAACTCAGCAATCCTCCTGTCTCTGCCTCCCGAGTGCTGGGATTACAGGCGTGAGCCACCACACCTGGCACTGGCAATGTGTCTTTTAATATAATCTCTTTTAAAATTTAAACATTTGCCTCTGGGTGTGGTGGTGGCACATTCTTATAGTCTCAGCACTCGGGAAGCAGAGGCAGGAGGATTGCCCCAAGTTCGAATTCTGCCTGGGCTGCATAGTGAGTTCAAGGCCAGCCTGAAGTACATACCAAGACTGTGTCTCAAAAAAACAACAAAAATTTTTAAATAAACATTTGCCATATTTTTATCATACCTCATATACTTCTCAATTCAATTTTTAAAAAAGCAAAACCAAATAGCGTTGGCAAAAACAAAAACCAGATGGGGTGGGGATTTTTTTCAATGAATCTCTGTGTGATCTGAGTACAATACAGACATCTTTCCCTCTCCCCTACTTGCCAAATCCCCCTGCACTTATCGGACTAGAAACCTAAAGAGGCATCTGAAGTCACATTTTAAGGATACATAATGGAAGGGAGTTTGGAGAAGGAATGAAATTATCAGGGAGGATTATACTGTCACCACTCGACACAATGGGGATTGCAGCTTTTAACTGCCTTAAACAAGTCTTACTTCATACCAGAGCTTCGACTCAAATAGGCGTCTCCATGGGAAGTAGATCCTGCCCAAGAGATCAAATCTTTCTTCCTGGACGGGTCTTTGAGTGCGGGCTTCCTGACTACACAGCAAGAGGATGGATATGGCTCTTAGAATGCACTTGAAATTCTTTTTCCTCTTCATGGTGTCTTTGTGGCCAAGTATCTTAGAGGGCTCAGGAATGAAGGCACCTCTGAATACAATTGGCCGTCCTACCTCCAGGAGGCTGAGGTTCCAGGCACTTACTGCCTCCATGAGTCTCTTTCCTCTAGATGTAAAAAGAAACAGAAGAGCGTAGGGTGAGGGAGGGTTGTGGCACACAGCTGGTTATTTACTCACCAGCAGTGCGAACTTGTGTGGCTTATACAACTTCTCTATGTGTTCCCTGTCTATAAAGTAAGGATTGTCACTCTCGCCTCACACTGTCATTCAGAAGATAAAACTAGATATTATAAACTGCTCAGTACAGTACCTGGCACACAGTCAACTCTCACTAATAGTTATTACTATTGTTTATTTCATCATAAACTGTGTATTAGATCTAATGAGCACTAAAAGCCTTTCTAAAATTAATGCAGAAGCAATGCCGGACGTGGTGGCTCACGCCTGTCATCCCAGCACTCAGGAGGCAGAGACAGGAGGATTGCTGAGTTCGTGGTGGCTTGCCTGGGCACCATAGTGAGCTCAGGGCCAGCCTGAACTACAAAGCGAGACCCTGTCTCAAAAGAAAAAAATTAATGCGGAAGGTTAATTTATTTACTTAAGTTCTATCCAGAGACTGTTTCTAAGGTGGAAGCATACCTGATATTGGAGTTAGGGGTTCAAGCCATCATGCCAGAATTAAACTCATCAAGTCAACATTATGCTTAAAAACCCCTCCACCATCAGCTGACTGGCAATTCGTCTCCCATTCTGAGGTGTTGCCAGGGTGGAGATGCAGGCATTGCTATATGATCTAAGCAATGACCGAGGGTCTTTCAGGATATGGTATCTTGCCTCCTCCTTGGAAACTGTGAAATTCTGCTCCATTCATAGAAAGCTGTGCTTCCTCCATTACCTCTGAGCCCTCAACCCACGCTCTGGATGGAAGACTGGAGAGCAGCCTCACAGTCACCATCCACCAAGCTCACGATGGCCAGTGTGGTCACTGCCCAGGGACCAGGAAAAGCTTACTACTTTCATAAGCTCTCCATGCACCCACCTGCTCTCACAAGTCCACACACATGTTTTGAGCACTTGTCAAGAACAGAGGGCAATAACATGTGCTGAGCATGTATTAGGCCCCAGATTCCACACCAAGCACTACAAACAAAACACCAAGGTAGCCTGCTGAGCACTGATGGGGAGGGTAAGTTGAAGCTGTCTTCTTCTCAGGCCTGGGGACCCCAGTAACTATAAACTATGGTCAATAAGGCCACGGGCTGGGCCAGGCATGGGCTATAGAAGACCACGTACAAAAAGAATTTTCCTATCTTCCTGGGAGATGATATTGGACCTAGTTCTTGGAAAACAAGAAAACTGTGGAGCGAAATATTGGAGAAAAGGATGAAGACAAAGCATGAACCAAAGTCCAACGGAAACATGGGCTACATCTGAGAAATGGTGCATACTCATGTGACTGGCTTACGGGGAGGTGAACCTGGAGAGGTCAATATAGTAGGTGGAGAAAGGCCCAATGGCCAGGCCGAGGATTGAGGACTCGATTGTGTAGGCACCGGAGAGCTAAGGGGCTGGCGATGGCTTCAGAAGGGTCCCCACTGGGTCTGAACCTGATCTCCTCATCCCTACCCCACATCTTTTCAAGGGACGCTCGCTGCACAGCACCCTCCCCGACTGGAAACCACCAACTCTAAATCTTCCAGTCCCAGCTCAGTCCCCTCTATGATGGCTTCCATAACAAACTGAGGGGTGAGAGAGGCAGTCGTTTGGGTTTCTGTACACATTTGTCTTTATAGCTTTGGAGAAACCACTCCAAGATGGAATGAGGGTAGGGGAAGAGATGAAGGCTAAACAGGGAGAAATTAACTACTGGTAAGATGGTACAGGCTAAAGAACGTCGGAGTTCTCTGCCACAAACACCGGGAAATGTTGGATAGTTTTTGTTCTTGTTTGATTTGGTATTGTACTAATTTCAAACGTATAGCTGAGTTTCAAGGAAAGTGAGGCCATTTCCGAGTCCAAACAAACAGAGAGCTAGAAGCTGGAGCAGGTGGAAGGCGCGGCAGCCTCACAGAGTGGGCAGCTGGAGACATCTGGGCAGCAATAGAGCTGGGAGCTCGCGCTGCACACAAGATGGAAGCCTGGCCGCGACCTGGCTGGGAGTCACCCTGCGAGTCCTCCTCTAGTCCCTGGTTGCCCTCTGCTTACCATGCCTGGAAAAGCCATGAGTATTTTGTCTGAAGAAACAAAGTAGGATGCAACGAAACCATGCCCTGGTTCTGCCCCTAATTCCCCACATTTCTTCCCTTCTGTTAGTTTTAATTTTTTATCTTTTAAATGGACATGACATCACCACAACTGAACTCTTGAAGCTGCTGCAAGAATATATCCATGCATTTATCAATCTCTGCATTTATGAAGCTCATATGCTAGGAGGAAAAGAGATAATAAATAAAACAATATAGAAAAGGGGTAGAGATGAGCATCAGGTATAGAGGAGGGGGGCTTTCCCCATGCTTGGCTGCAAAGGTTGGCAGGCTCTGAGGGGTTGTGGTGTCTGAGCTGAGCCATGAGGGACTGGGAGGAGCTGCTCACAAGAAGGCAGGGAGGACATCCAGGCAGGAGCAGAGGCTGGATCCAGAGCAGTACAGCTTGTAGCAGAAGCTGCACATGGCACAGTACGACTGGGTGATGAACTGCACGTAGGATGTGGTGAGAGCAAAAGGCCAGCAGGGGCATAGCTGACATAAGCCAAAGATGAGGCCTTGGTTGGGCTCACATACAACTTGTGTGAATTTCAGAGAAACTCTTCTTGAAGAGTTCACAGTCCTCTTCCCACCACCATGACACCCAAGGCATATCATCAGGGTGGCAGTCACGCTTGACTTAACGCAGGCTCCCCAGAAAGCAGGACCTGAGGCACATAGCTGTTGAGCTACTGTTTTCTTAGGAAGGAGCAGTGAGGGACAAGGTGAGTGGAGCAGGGACGAGGAAGAACCAAAACAAGGATTGTTACAGAGAGGGCCACTGCTAAACGCACCTCCCTCCCATCCTCACAAATGTCCCTGAGAAGCCATGCAAGTCTGTGGCTTGGGTAGGTTAACCAACCACCTGGGTTTTTCCAGAATAGAGAGATTTCTTTGCACATGGGACTTACAGTGCCAAACCTGGGAAAGCTGTAAGCAAACCAGGAGGTGCTGGTCACCCTAGGCTCAGGATCACTGTGTTTGAAGGAAATGCCCACTTGCTGGTCTCAATTGCTTTGCGAATGAGGTGTGGAAAAATAAAAATGTGGCATGAATATTTTGTAAGAAGATGGATAAAAATATTAACAAGTAGCATTAGGAGCTTGACTGAGATCGAAGACCCTGAAATTGTTGTTTCATGGCATTGTGTTTATTCTTTCCTTCACTCATTCATTCTGAATTATGCCAATAATTGCTGGAGCCCACTGGGAATTCTGGTTGACAACTTAGTTGTGGTCATACAGACACATGTCAGAGTCTCATAGGAGCTCAGAGCTACAAGCTGTCATCTAAGATCATGAATCTGTCTCTTTGGGCTTTTTTGATCTTAGTTTTTGTTTTGTTTTGTTTTGTTTTTTTCTTTTTGAGACAGGGTCTCGCGTCATAGTTCAGGCTGGCCCTGAGCTCACTATGGTGCCCAGGCAAGCCGCCACGAACTCAGCAATCCTCCTGTCTCTGCCTCCCGAGTGCTGGGATGACAGGCGTGAGCCACCACGCCCGGCATTGTGGTATGCGGTGTTGATTGTTGGTGGGCGTGTCTCCATGCCCAGCATTATATGTGGTTTCCGGGGATCGAACTCAGGACCTTGCGCTTGTGAGGCAGGCGCCGGAACCACTGAGCTAACCCTCCGGCCCTTGTTCTTAGTTTTTCTTGGCTTTGGTTTTTTGAAACAGGGTCTTTCTATGTAGTTCAGGATCACCTTGAGCTCACTCTGTGTCCCGGCCTGGACTTGAGCTCACCGCGATCCTCCTGTCTCAGCCTTCTCAGGGCTGGGATTACAGGAGTGCACCACTATGTTCATGAATCTGTCATAGATGTGTCCTTACTCTCTTGAGTTACCACAGCTTTCAACACAGTTCCCACTGCTCTGGGCAGATACTGCTTATGATCCCCAAGTCTCTAAATCTCTTCCAAATCTTTCAACATGTCCAAACCACACTTACCATCTTGATCTCCAAACCTGCTCCAGCAAGGAAACGGATCCCAGACAGTCTGTGCACATAAGGGTAACAGGATATCTCTCAATATCTACTTCCTTGCTTGATTCTAAAAAGGCTGCCTTTAAGGGCTTTCCCTTAAGGTCTTCAGTTTTTCAGGTGCTACATGTGGGTTGATCTGGAAGGGAAGAATTCAAGGCGGAGGGAAAAATCAGTGAAAAAGCCTTCATTCAGGAAAAAAATCTGTGGTCAAGGAACAGAAAAAAGGTCAGCGCAACTGTGCTTAGACAAGGAAGAAAATGACTTGAGAAAAAAGCTGAAAAGTGGATAGGAGCTGGATAATAGATTTTTAGACCAGATGAATGAATTTAGACTTTATTCTTAGTGCACTGAGAAGTTACAAAAGAGTTTTAAGTAGAAGAGCTGGCATAGTAGTCAGGGTATCCAGAGAAACATTCAGATATGTGAAGATGCACAGAGAGATTTATTATGAAAGAGTGGCTCGTGTGATTTGGGATGCAGAGAAGTCCCAGCATCTGTGCCTGCCAGCTGGAGAAAGAAAAGTTAGCGGGAAAGTTCCAGTGCAAATCTGAAGGCCTGGGAACTAAGAGAGCCAATTAAGTCGCAGCTCAAATCCAGGATCCAAGAACAAGAGGTTCGATGCCCTAGAGCCAGAGATACAGCTATCCCAGATCTGGAAGGGAAGAGAAATTCACCCTTCTCTATTTTTGTCCCATTGAGGCCCTCAGTGGACTGGACCATGTCCACAGTGGTGAGGGTGGACCTTTTTTACCTACTGATCAAAATGTTAATCTTACAGACACCCAGAAACAATGTTTTACGAGCTTTCTGGCCACTGCTTAGCCTAGTCAGGCTGACACATAAAATTAACCATCACAGTTAGCATAATCTGATTAACACTTTAATAATTATTCTAGCTTCCAAGTAGACCATGGGAAGTAAGGCAACAGGACTGAGGCTATTAGTAGGTTGCTGCAAAATACAGGTGAGAGTTGATGTTGGAGGGGCCTAAGATAGGAGTGATGATGAAGAGAGGTTTCAGATTCCTGACAAGCTCTAGAGGACTGTATTAGCTGTTCCTCTGCTGGACACAATACTTGGCATCCACAGATTAAGAAAAGGAGAAATTGGGCCAAAGATTTAGCTCAGTGGTTCTGGCACCTGCCTCGCAAGCACAAGCTCCTGAGTTCGATCCCCCGGTAAACACATACAATGCTGGGTGTGGTGACTCATGCCCACCAGCAATCAATATCACATACCACAGTGCTGGGCATGGTGGCTCACGCCTGGAATCCCGCATTCGGGAGGCAGAGACAGAAGGATTGCTGAGTTTGAGGCTTGCCTGGGCTACAAAGTGAGCTCAGGGCCAGCCTGAACTACAAAGGGAGACCCTGTCTCAAAAAAAAAAAAAAAAAAAAAAAAGGAGAAATTAATTTACATTAGTTTTAGGGGATCCAGTCCTTGGATGCCAGGCTCTAGGGCAGAAACATCCTGGCAGAAGAGCATGGTAGACCAAAGACACTCAGGTGGTGGCAGCTGAAAAAGAGTAGGGGAGCAGTACCAGAAAGAAGAGGAGAGGAGCCAGATATACCACCCCAGGTCCATGACCCCCCAGGCGCACCCAGAAGTGTGCACCATCCAATCCCAAGGGTGGCTACCAGGCCAATCAAATTGACACAAGTTTAACAGTCACAGAGATGCTTGACAGAACTTGCTAGAGGTAAGGAAATCAAGGAACCAAAGATATTCCCAAGATTTTAGGCTTGATCATGTTGTAAATGAATATTATTTAGTAGGTGGGTGGAAAAGCAAGATTTGGATGTGTTCTGAGGCACCTATTCAACACTCAAGTGGAGATATCAAATACAAGATTGGATATATATGAATCTGAAGTTTTGAGAGGTAGACAGAACTGGAGACAGAGCTTTGGGAGGTCCTGGGATAGAGACAGTATTTGAAGTCCTAGCCCAGGAGAGACCATGAGGGGCAAACATGGAGCTAGAGTAGGAGAGCCGTGGCCAAGACTCAGAGCTCTCTGACATTTAACAGTCAAGCAGTAAATGAGGCAGCCAACGGAAAAGAGCACAAAGGGGGATAACAAAAAAGATGCAATATTCCAGAAGTCAACAGTGAAAGCCTACTCTTTTTCAGCTGCCACCACCTGAGTGTCTTTGCTCTACCATGCTCGTCTCAAGAGAGGTGTGGTCAGCTGTACCAAATGCTTCTAGAAATCAGGTAAGGTGGAAGTAATGAAGGGACCACTGGGGGCCGTCAGGGACCTTGCAGACCCTTCCTCCAGGGGCTGGAGGAAGGAGAAACCCAGTTGCAGAGGGCTCAGTAGAGAACCAGAGAGAGGCAAGGAAGACAGAAGACAACGCCCTAGAAAAGTCTCTTAGGAAGGACAACAGAGAAAGGGGACGCCAGCTGCAGAGAGACACAGGGTTAAAGGGATGCTCTGCAAACAGTGGACATAATCAGGAAAGAGGCAGAGCCACTCTCAGCTGTGATATGGTCACATTAACGGAATACGAAACAAGATCCCAGCGCTGTAAGAAGCCAGCTTTCTAAGAAGGTCACACAGAGAAACTGCGTGGAGTAACTGAGTCATCTGTGCACATGGTATTACGATCATGGTGAAATCAAAGCAACGGCCCCTTAAATGGGGCCATGCAATGGTCACTGTGCATCGGCAAGGACACGAAAATCTGAGGTTTGGATTTTGATTTTTTTATAATATTATGTATAATTTATAAATTTGTTTGGTTTTGTTTACAAGGAGACTGCATCTAGTTTTTTTTTTTTTTTCCCCCTTTGGCTTTTGGCTTTTTAGCACCAGGATTGTACTCAGGACTTGGTGCCCGCCAGGCAGCTGCTCTCCTGCACAGCTCCATGCCCCTCACCATGTACCTACTTTACATCTGTGCGTACTCATGTAACGCTGAAACAAAACACATTTCACTGAATACTGAGGAACCCATCAGATTTCTGTCCTTTTACATGTAGTCAGTAGCCTATTATTCTTAGTTTGAGAAACACTATATCTACAACAATCTAAATGTATTTATGCTCTTTTTTAGGAGATGTTTTTGTTTTGTTTTGGAGCATAGAATTTTTTTTTTTTTTGAGACAGGGTCTCGCTTTGGAGTTCAGACTGGCTCTGAGCTCGCTATGTAGTCCAGGCAAGCTTTGAACTCAGCAATCCTCCTGCCTCTGCCTCCCGAGTGCTGGGATTACAGGCGTGAGCCACCACGCCCAGCAGGAGCATAGAATTTATTGAACTAGATCTTATTAATAAGGTTTTAAAACTAGAAACTAGAAAATGTATTGTGTGCAAATTGAATTTGGAAAACGTTGCCCCTCATATCTTTTCACAAGATAGTCACAAAGCATTTTACTGAATGAAAGAGTCTGATCAGTCGGCAGGAAATGATGCCAGATACAGTTTCACTCAGTATTTTCCAAGCTTGTCTCAGTACCTCCACTAAAGGAGGTATCAATAACCTAAGGAGGTGCTCCTTTTGGGGGGAGAATGCTTATAACACAGTCTAGACACAGGATATTCTAATCGACATTTTGGCCCAACAGCCCACATCCTAACAGTCCAGTGATGCCAGCAGATATCTTCAAAAATGTTTTTAAATGTGTAAAATGAAATAGGAAGGAACACAAAGGAAACATCATACTGACATACAGTCTTCAACACAATTTTAAAGCAAATGGGAATACTTGAAGGAAAGAGAGCACAGAAGAAATGCTTAAATAAATGTCAATTACTACATACTATATGATTTCTTGAAATAAATAAAATAGGCAGGGCCAGAGATTTAGCTCAGTGGTTCTGGTGTCTGCCTAGCAAGCGCAAGACCCCTGGTTCAATCCCTGGTAACCACATACAATACTGGGTATGGTGACATATGCTACCAGCAATACCACATACCACAATGCCAGGCATGGTGGCTCATGCCTGTAATCCCAGCACTCAGGAGGCAGAGGCAGGAGGATCACTGAATTTGAGGCTTGCCTGGGCTACATAGTGAGCTCAGGGTCAGCCTGAACTACAAAGCGAGACCCTGTCTAAAAAACAAACAAGCAAAATAGGCAAATATATAAAGTCAGAAAATAGACAGTGGTTATCTGGGTAGAGACAAGTAAGGGGGGATTGAGAACTGATGGCTAAAAACAGAGCTTCTCTTTGGGTAACAAAAAATGTCTTAAAATTGGCTGTGGTGATGGACACACACCATGTATACATATAGTAATATAAATTTAATTTGTAATAATTCATATATTTAAAAAAGTTGAATCATATACTATACATATTATCTCGATAAATGTTTAAAAGCTAATGTTAAAAAATTTCCCCAGTTTTATTGAAGCAACTGTGTGTTGTCATTAACATGAATCAGTTAAAAAACATTTAATGTCTTAAAATTTCCAATTATGTTGAAAAGTATAAGCGCAAAGATCCAAAAATCCCAATGAATTCAAAGGAGAAGAAATATGAATAAAACTACACCGAAGCACATCATAACAAATGATAAAGAGAAAAATCTCCAAAGCATTCAGAGAAAGAGCCACATTGTGTACAGTGGAAAAAAGATGACATCAGATTTGTTGTTGGGAGCGTTGCATGCTAGACAGAAGTAGGAAAAAATGTTTAAACCTACATTAAATATTGGCAACCTAGAATTCTACACTCAGTGAAACTGTCTTTCAAAGCAAAAGCAATAAAATGAGCTCATTAGCATAGCTATTATCCAAAAATGGGAAATAATAACTGTTAGCAAGGAAATGGAGGAATTGAAACTTTTGTGCTTTACTTATGAGAATGTAAAATGAAGCAGCCACTACTGAGTTTGACAGCTTTTCAAAAAGTTAACCATAAAATTTTCATATGATCCAGCTAACCCACTCTAGGTATATACCTCAAATAACTGAAAACAGGTGTTCAAACAAAAGCCTATACACAAGTGTACATAGCAGTACTCTTCACAATTGCCATATATAGAAACAACCCAAATGTCCCTCATGGATAAACAAAACATGGTATATACATACAATAGAATATTATTCAGGCACAAACAGGAATGAAGCACTGACATGCGCTACAACATGAATGAACCTTAAAAGTGTTATGCTAAGAGAAAAAAGCCAGTCTGTATCTCATATAATTCCATTTATTCTTTATTCAATATTCCATTATGAAATATCCAGAACATACAAACCCACGGAGACAAAAAGAACAGTAGCTGCCAAAGGCTAAGTGAGGAGACTTAGACACTCTAAGATTCTATTTACATAAAATTTTACCAAAGACAAATTAAGCCCTGGTGACCACAGCAGATCCATGCCTGCCTGATGATTTTATGAGGATGATGGGAAGGGATGAAGGAGAAATTTCAAAGGGATCTAGGAAACTTCTGCGTAAACAGATTCATTATGATGACTGTGGCAACAGATTCACACACACGCACATCCATACACATACAGTATATCAAATTGCATAATTCAAACATAATAAATATAATTTAGATTTATTATATCTCGATTATATCTTAATGAAGCTCCTTAAAACACTTCTTAAAATATTTATGATTGTTTCAGTACTACATTATTTCTCTGGTATGAGAAAGCAAAAATAGAAAGAAAGAAGGGGAGAAAGTATAATGGATATTAGGAAATGTGAAGAAAGTGTTCAAATGGGAAAGGGAACAAGGGAAGAGGAGCAAGAAAGGAAGGAAAGAAAGGACAAGAAGAAAAGTGAAAATAGAAGGAAAAAATGGAAACAAAGCTTTTGTGCATAGGGAAGGGAGGGGACTTGTGGGAGAAACGGGATAAAATAAAATGTATTTAAATATTTAAAATATGTATGATAAAAGATATTGAAGGGGGATGATGTAAATCAAATTTATATTTTTACTAAATTGTAGTTTGGAATTTTTGTCTTTAGATTTTTTTTCATTATTCAGTAAACTTTATTGGTACATTATATACACAGCTCACAATCACACATAACATTGGGGAATTTGCACCAATATGTGACACAGGTCAATTCTTATTTTTACTCACATCCCTGCCCACCCACTCCCTCCCACCCCTCCCACCCCCTATATATATATAAACTTTTATTTTTTTCCGAATCATATTTATTCCTTCCCCTCATTACATTCCCACACCATATTCCTTTTAGCTTTTCCCATTCTACAAAAACTATCATACATTCTAGAGCTCCTTTACCTCTACAGGTGCTTATATCAAAGAAAAGATCTGGTATTTGCATATCTGTGTTCTATTTACTTCACTTATTAGTGTGTCCTCCCGGTGTCTCCATTTGCACATACATGAATGAATCTTGTCATTCTTTATGGCAGAGTAATACTCCACTTAAAAGAAAACACATCTTCTTTATCCAGTCTCCAGTTGATGGGCATTTGGGTTGTTTCCAAGATTGGGCTATCACGAACTGAGCTGCTATGAACAAGGGTGTACATCTGTCTTTCCAATGTGATTTTTAAAATTCCTTTGGGTATATTCCTAGCAGGGGTATAGCAGGATCGAACGGGCCCTCTAGTCCTAGTTTTCTGAGGAATCTCCACACAGATCTCCACAATGATTGCACAAGTCTACAATCCCACCAGCAGTGGAGAAGGGTTCCTTTCTCCCCACAGCCTCGCCAGCATTTATCATTCGTTGATTTTGTAATAGTGGCCATTCTTTGTGGAGTGAGATGCAATCTTAGTGTTGTTTTCATTTGCATCTCTCAGATGACCTGCGATGTTGAACATTTCTTCATATGATTCTTGGCTGCTTTGACTTTTGCCTCTCAGAAGTGTCTATTCATTTCAGATGCCCTGTCTTTAGATATTTAAATCTTATTGCAAAATATGAAAATTGTATCTTAAAATTTTTTTTAATTTTTTTTTTTTGAGACAGGGTCTCCCTTTGTAGTTCAGGCTGGCCCTGAGCTCACTATGGAGCCCAGGCAAGCCTCGAACTCAGCGATCCTCCTGCCTCTGCCTCCCAAGTGCTGGGATTACAGGCGTGAGCCACCATGCCCGGCATTGTGGTATGCGGTGTTGATTGTTGGTGGGCGTGTCTCCACGCCCAGCATTCTATGTGGTTACCGGGGATCGAACTCAGGACCTTGTGCTTGCGAAGCAGGCACCGGAACCACTGAGCTAACCCTCCAGCCCTGTATCTTAAAAATTTACTAAGCATTCAATGAGTGGTGTTTATTACTGTTTTGGTCAGAATAGACTAGATTAAGCAACAACAATAAACACCCAAATCAGAGTGGCTTCATACATGAAAATTTATTTATTCTTATGTTTATGGTTTAAAACAGCTCAAGTATTCTGGAATGTGTGGTCAAAGATCAACAGGAATGAACACCAGTAGCAGCAGCAGCACAAGCACTGTTTCAGCACCAGCAATTTAATGATCCAGCCCACAGTGACAAATACCATTTCTACTCAAACACCATTCACACTTTGCTTCAAGAGGACAGGGAAGTACATACCCCATGTACTCAGAAGTAGAGAAGTGTTGGATATGGGTGAACACTAATAAACTACCCAAACTACCCATGATACTAAAAAGTATTTTCACACCATATGGTGTAAACAGATTAAAGTAAAACATTCTCAAACAATGTGAACCGTTCCATGAACTAGATATTCTCACAGAAAAGGAGAGGAGATGTGCAGCTGCAGTCATACTCACAAGTACCCTGTTCTAGCAATGCATTCCTTGTATGGAGAGCCAACACTCCAGACAACCTGGAAATATCTGGGTGGGAAGACTATTTGACTTTTTAAAACATCTCTCCACTGCCTGGATATTAGCTGTTGTGTACTTGTGACTTGTAATATGTACCATCAAATGCCTCCACATTTGTTCACTCATTGTTACTCCCCCACACTTGAAAGGGATTTCAATAAATCGCTATGGGAACACAGAAAACAATTTTTTTTTTAAGAAAAGTCTTAAACACACACCTACCAACTCTGTGTGTTGGGGTGGGGGATTTGGATCTATATTCCCATCTTGACAGTTTAGCAGCTTTGTGGTCACAGGCAGGTAAATCCCTTCACCTTTCTGGGGCTCAGTTTCCGCACCTGTAAAATGGGAATAAAAAAGCCTACCTCCCAGGATGGTTGTGAGAATAAGAATGAGATCATGTCTATGGAAGTGCTTTGTAAACTGTGAAGTTTTGTATCTGTCCAAGTTATCACCACCATCAGCAGCAGCATCATGGCTGTCTCGTAGTGTCTAGAAGGGGAGCCCCAGGGTTGGGGAAGGTCCCAGAGGAGAGAGGGGCTCCCAGCCCGACCCTCTTACTCTGCGGGACTCAAGGCCTCTCTAATTAACTCCTCCTGGCAAAGTTTCTTGCAGGACATGTTTGCCTACCAGCAAATGCCAGGTGAGGTTTCCAGGAGCCGCCCACTGGCCCTGACACACGGGGGAGGAATGATGATTCACCAACTCTCTAACAGCCTTGCTGACAGGCCTCTTGGCCCAGCCTTCCAGGGGCTGGAGAGGGCTGCCAAGGGTGCAGTGGGGCCATTAGGGTTTTCAAAAGCCAAAGAAAGATTAGATATGGGAAGGGAAGGAAAATGGACAGATAAATGGGGAGGGGGGTTAAAACACAGCATGGTGGTCACTGAAGGAGAGGGGAGAGTTATTCAATTACTGTTGCATAAAAATGTGAATATAGTTACACTACTGTGCATTTAAAATTTAGTTTCAATGATTTAAAATATTTCTAAAGGTTACAAATGAACGGGGAGAATGGAGAGAGGGCAAAAAAGAACAAGGGCAAAAAGGGAAGAAAAGGGCGGAAGGGGTAAAAAAGAAGACAAAAAGACAACAAGGAAAAGAAAGCAGGGACTAGACGCCAAACGGCCTCTCCCCCAGGCGCGAGGCCTGATGGGGTTTCCGGGGGCGTGGCGCTGACGTCACAACGCCGCGCCGTTCGCTCTGCCAGCGCTCCGCGTCCCCGCGTTGTGAAATCGCTAAGTGCAGTAGTAGCTGCGTAGTGGGGCCGGTAACTCTCTCCTTGGGTGGTTGCGAGTCCCTTGGCCTCTGGCCTTCTGCCCAGCCAGCCCCGGCGGCGGGAGGTCGGTAATTGCCCAGAGACGCAGCGCTTATCTGGGCCAGTTGTGCAAGGCGCGCGGGAGGGAGGGCCCGGGGCGGCGGCTCTCACGCCTCAGCGGCCAGGCATGCGCGCGGGGGCGAAGGCCAGGGCCGGGCGGGGGGCGCCTCGGGGTGTTCCCGCCTAAGACACCGCCGAGGACCTGGAGATCGAGTGCCCAGCCTTGCCATCTCCTAGGATGTGTGATGTTGAACCAGTCACACACTCGTTGGTTTGCAAGGACCTCCTCTGCGTACTTGGGGTAAAAATCATTCTCCCCCGTGGTTCTTACGAGGATTAGAAATAATGCAGGTAAGCCCTTAAACAGTGCTAGGTGGGCCAGGGATTTAGCTCAGTGGTTCTAGCGCTGCCTTTTGCAAGGTCCGTGTTTGATCCGGAATCACAAAAACAAACTGTGCCAAGCAAGCATGTTAGGTACGAGCAAATGGAGAGGACGCTAAAATTCTACGTGGCTGGGTTGGCAGTGCTCTGAACACAGCCAGTCAAGACTGGATTCAAGGTACCTCTGCCACCAACTTGGATGACTTTGGAACATTTACTCCACTCTGTGGTCTTTAGTTTCCTCTTCTGAAACTGCATGATAATGTAGGGCTGGGCATTTAGCTTAAGTGGTACTGCGCCAACTTTGGACGCACAAGGGCCCGAGTTCGATCCACAGTACCGCAAAAAAAAGAAAATGAAATTGTATGATGATGACCCCCACTTCATGTCTTCGGGATGATTAAAGGAGGTGACCCCCTGAAATGTGGGGGATGATATATCTCTGCTTCAGAATATGTAACCACGAAAGACCAATTCTTTTCCTTTGGCCGCCATACCAGCAGGCGCGCCTGGTTTCTTCCTGTCTGACTGCTCCTACCCATCCTTTTACGGCTCCTGAGTCTCTTTCATACCCCATGAGAGTTGGTGTGTTTTGTGCTCTCTCATCCCTCCAAGTCTTCAAGGCCCACATCTGAATGCAGCCCAGACCTCAGCTGAATAGATACTTACAAGACACCTCTGCTCAGATGAGTCCTGAGAGAGCCTCATGGTCAGCATAACCCAAGTAGAAAACATCTTTTTGTCCCAGCCCTGTGCTCTATATTCTCATGTCAGAGAGAAACTTGGCGAGACCTCCTTAGAACTTCCTTCTCCATAGAAGAAACCATAGAAGAGGTTTCTACTCTCCACTCAGTCCTTTCCTTCCTTTTTAGTGCCCTTTCATTCTTTTTTTTTTGAGACGGTCTTGCTTTGTAATTCAGGCTGGCTCTGAGCTCACTATGTAGTCCAGGCAAGCCTCAAACTCAGCAATTCTCCTGTCTCTGCCTCCCGAGTGTTGGGATTACAGGCGGAGCCACCACACCTGGCTCTGTGGTATGTGGTATTGATGGCTGGTGGGCGTGAGTCTCCATGCCCAGCATTGTATGTGGTTACCGGGGATCAAACTCAGGACCTTGCGCTTGCGAGGCAGGCGCTGGAACCACTGAGCTAACCCTCCAGCCCCCCTTTCATTCTTTTTCCATTTCCATGGATACTGACTCAGTCTCAGATACAGCCATAATAGCTTCGTAATGTGTCACTATCTCCAGTCCTTTCAGTCCATTCTCTATATTGAAATCAGGGTGATCTTAAATACAAATGTTGTCACTTAGCAATGATCTGAATGTTTGTTCCCCCCAAGTTTGTATGTAAAACCTAAAACCCCAAAGTGATGGCATTAGTGTGACCTCTGAGAAGGTGATTAGTGCCCTTTTAAAATAGGTCTAAGCCAGGTGTGGTAGTTCATGCCTGTAATCCCAGCACTTGGGTGGCAGAGGCAGCAGTATTGCCATGAATTTGAGGCTAGCCTGGGCTACATAGAGCACTCAGGGCTAGCCTGAACTGTAAAGTGAGACTTTGTCTCAAAAAAAAACTTTAAAAATTTAAAAATAAAATATGCCTAAAGGAGCTCACCATCTGTGAACCAAAGGCCCTTATTAGACATAGAAGCCACCAGCTGTCTTTCCTCTTGGACTCCCTTCCTCTAGAACTCTGAAGAGCAAATTTCTGCTGTTTGTAAGTCACCCAGTTTATGGCATTTTATTGTAACAGCTTTAATCAACTTTTGCCACTCCACGTGTTTCCTGCACATTTCTGTAGTTGGTCCTCTTACCTACCCTGCAAAGTAGTAGCACAGAACCTACTGCTGTTCTAAGTGTGCTCCACCCCGGAGTCTTCTCATGTGCTGTTCCCTGTGTGTGGAACATGGTCAGCTCACTCATGTGTGTCTGACAGATCACCTAGACATTCATTCATTTAGAGACAGGATCTCATTTTGTAGTTCAGGCTGCCGCTGAGCTCACTATATAGCCCAGGCAAGCCTCGAACTCAGCAGTCCTCCTGCCTCTGCCTCCTGAGTGCTGGGATTACAGGCATGAGCCATCATACCCAGCACTGTGGTGTGCGGTACTGATTGCTGGTGGGTGTGAGTCACCATGCCTGGCATTGTGGCATGTGGTTACCAGGGATCAAACTCAGAACCTTGTGCTTGCTAGGCAAGCACTGGAACCACTGAGCTAAATCCCCAGCCCTAGACATTTCTTTTGTATGTCTGTCCTTGATCCCTTCCAACTCCTGACTTAGGCACAACTTGTATGTATGAGCTCTATGGTGGTTTTTTTTATATGAAAATGATGCAACTGGGTCTAATATTTAATTAAAATTCATATGGAAGTATCTGGAAGGTTATCTGCCAAAATTTTAATAATGATCACCTCAAGGTGATGGGGTTATAGATTTTAATTTTGTTCCAATTTTAGTATATGTGCTGCCAAAGTGAGCACTATAGATTTTAATTTTGTTCATTTTGCTTACCTGTATCCTGTTTGTTGACTAAAAAGTTTTATTCACAGACCTAAAGCAACCTGACAGGTTGGGGCTATTTGGAGCTAGAGTATTTGGCAGCTTAAGAGGGCAGAGACCTAACTGCCAGGACAAAAATGCTTCTTACCTGTCTTCAAATACCTAGCAATGCCAGTGGGAAGAAAAAATAGTTGCTTCTTTGGTAAACATAGATACCTAGTGAATTTTCATTCACTGCAGAACTTGCTTGGGAATTTCTAGATGGCGGTATTCATTGAGGCCTTGGAGATCTTCACATTCCACTCCCTCACCTTGGAACCCTAAGGATAATTGGTAACTTGCCAAACGCTAGATCACACAGGAAGGTGATGGCAGAGCTGGAATTTGGACATGTTTCCTCACTTGGTTCCTACTCATTCCAAAATATGTTCCACCCATTCCCAGCAATTTACTCAAGGCTCTCTACATTCACACGTGTGTGTGTGTGTGTGTGTGTGAGAGAGAGAGAGAGAGAGAGAGAGAGAGAGGTGGTCTAACTCTTGAAAAGCCTATGAGTTTAGCACCACCAACCTCTGTTCTAAAGAGGAACATTCAACTCCGTAGCAATTACATTCCAGACTCCACTACTTTCTGCAGGGAGCTGCCTCTGTGCCAAGCACTTTTCTACCCTGTGAGGAAACTAACATTTAAGGAACTTAAGTAACTTTCTCAAGGTGACTTACATGGCAGAGCCAGGATTCAAACTCTCACTCTCAGAAGATCCCATCATGCATCAGTGTTCCCTGTGCCATACAGCCACAACAGAGCAGATGTTCCTTTAGTCTGCAGAGAGGTATTTTAGAAATCCACAGGAAATGGGAGCTGAATATCTTAAAGGTTTTCATATTTATTGTATTATGTGGTACAGAATAGTTTAGCCATGAACTCTGGACAGAGGTCTTCAATTTACAAATTGTGCAACTACACATTCTGTATCACTTGCTAATTGTGTAACATTAAGCAGCTTAATCTTTTTGTGCCTCAGACATACACTGTGGATAGTAATAGTCCTTAGTTCGTAGAGATATTACAAAGATGAAGTTACCACATTTCATGAGTTACCATGGAAGCACTTAATATGGAGCTTGAGACATAATGACCACTACTATTACTACTACTATGAAGAGTTTATGGTACACCAGGTCCTAAGATACTAAATGGGAAAAAGGTGGCATCAACTGTCCTCTCCTGAAGGAATAGCCCTATGAATTGAGTATGCAAAAAAATCATATGTAATTATAATTTAACAATATGGTAAATGCAATAACATGCATGTGGACATTCTGCAGAGTAGATGCGACTTGTCCAAGGGAATAGCAACATTAAGACTTGAACCTAGGTCTCTTTCTATACTTCCTCATTGGTTGGGATTTACCTGTGAACAGCACACACAAGCATTTCTTAACATCTTCCCACATGGCACTAATGAGAGGTTCCTTCGGCCACAGCTGCTCCAGGTGAAGATGTTATTAATGTGGAGATAGTCAATAAACGTTTACTGAATGAGTCAGTGAATCAAAGGCACCAGTGACCCAGCCAACTTTCTCCTCAACTCTCACCTGCTCAGCATGTGGGCTGAAGGCGAAGGTAAAGTAAAGCAGTCTTACACAAGCCCTAGGGGACAGCTAATCACTTCCTCCTCATCTTCAGAAAAAGGTGCTTCACTGAGGTGCCACTGCTCACTGGCTCTTTCTTTGCCACAACAGTTTCTAATGCCTTCAAGGGAAAATTTTAGTTCATTCAGTACAGTCGCTGCCACAATTATGTTATTTGTATGTGCCTAACTCCCTAGAAAGAATGGTGAATCAGCCATAATTCCTGCCTTCAGGGAGCTCAGATTCCAAAAGAACAGATAAACTAGCACAAATTGCTACCCTGCAAGGGAGAATGTAAATAGGACCCCAAGAAAGGGACAAATCAAAGACAAGTAGAATCAAGATAAGAGCCCTCACAGAGACTAGGAGGCTGCATAATGGTGCCAAAGATACTTATGTCCTAATCCTCTGAGCCTGGGATATTAGATGGCAGAAGGGTCCATAGGGACTGAACTAAGAATCTTAACATAGGGTGGCCGTGTCAGATTTTCCCAGTAGAGCCCAAACATAATTTCTGTAGCCACAGGGAACTAGATTGCTGACTCTAGGTACTCCTTGGGTTTTGTACATGAACTCCACTGTGTGGGTTTAAATCCTGGTCCACCATTGTCCATCAGTGTGGCTTTTGTCAACATCTTTGGGGGCTTCAGTTTCCTCATTTATGGAAGAGAAATACCCTCATAGGAATAATGCATAGGAGATGCACTAAAAGTTCACCATTATTTGGTTCTCCTTTCCTTCCTGGGCATTCAGGAGTCTGTACTTCCTGTCCATGCAATAAGGTGGCACCACATGGCTAGTTATGGTCAGTGGAATGTAAGCAATGCAAAGCTTGGGGGGGATCTGGGCCACATGACCACTGTCTTACATATACCTATAGACATGTCACACAGCTCTCTCAGACTTGGAGGAATGAACCTCTCAGGGTCTCTCCCAACACTCATCTCCAGGACTAAAGTATCATGGCAAAAGGAACAATAGGCCAGACAGGCAGAGAAAAAGATCTGAAAGGGATCCAAGGTGCTAGCCTGAAGCATGTGAAATATAGGACATTCCTAGGACACATATGTATTATAGAGGTGGTAGATGCACCTGACTAAACCCAGTTGTTATAATAGTTACTTAATTCAATGTTGCAGATGACAACTATGTTTCCAGCTAAAACTTCTTTTAAAGTAAATTTTTTTTTTTTTGGAGACAGGGTCTCGCTTTGTAGTTCAGGCTGGCCCTGAGCTCACTATGTAGCCCAGGCAAGCCCAGAACTCAGCAATCCTCCTATTCTGCCTCCCAAGTGCTGGGATTACAGGCGTGAGCCACCATGGCCCAGCACTGTGGTATGTGGTGTTGATTGCTGGTGGGCGTGAGTCACCACGCTCAACATTGTATGTGGTTTCTGGGATCGAACTCAGGACCCTGGCTTGTGAGGCAGGTGCCAGAACCACTGAGCTAAATCTCTAGCCCTTAAAGTAAATATTTTTAAAGAAAACATACCGACTGATCTCACAGGTAGTTTGGGGATATGGTGAAAGCCATAAAAGGAATCATATGACTAAGATTACAGGCATGTTCCTTGACACAATGAAAAGAATGGTTTTGGGATCAGACAGGCCAGGATTTCAATGCAGGTCTTCCACTTGTCCTCATTACTGATGATCACTGAGAGTGTTTTCTTACTACTTTTAATGGAAATTGTCATGTCAGCCTCACAGGTTAGGTGTGAAAATTAGGACTTATTTTTACTGTTACAGCCTTATATTCTTGCTCGCTATCATCACTGCCTGTGGGTCCTGACCTAGTCTGTAAACTAAGGACCAATCCAAGCTACGGAGCATAGCCATACCAGTTCTGCTGCCAGGAGTTCAGTCCAGTGCAGCAAGTGACACAGACTCAGATCCATGGGCCGCCACCCAGGTGCCACAGGAGAGAGGGATGGAGATGCTCCCGGGAGTGCCAAAGAAGGCAGAGCTGGGTCTGAAGCCATGAGTAAGACTTCTGCAGGCAGAGGGCAAGAAATCTATACCTGGCTCCTCACTCTGAGCCTCAGTTTTCTTCTCGATAACACGAATCATACCACCTACCTTTTCCTCTGCTGCTGGGAGGATTAAGTAGGATAAGGCATTGGAAACACCTACTGCAGTGTTGGGTTCATAGCAGGTACTGGCTAAACAGAGGCAATTACTTTACATTGTGCTGGATAATGAAGTCCCAGTGGGTGGCCTCCTCCTATAGGGAACTGCCTTCTTCCCTGTGACTCACTGCCAGGGGACTGCCAAGGGGCAAGGGTGTCCCAGACTCCTGGGCAGGTTGGAGCCATCCAGTTCCCTGAAAAAGACCTTTATTCAAAAGAGGTCAGTGCTCAGAGGAGCGCACTTCTACCCATATCTCGTGTTAAAAACACAGCCCTGGTGCTATAGAGAAAGAAAAATTTCTCCCAGGTCAGAGCTGGGCCACAAGTCCAGATTTCTACCATCTGAGAGATAGACCACGTCCCTGAATCATCTGTGGTCCTTCCAGCCTTGGACTGTTGTGCCAAGCCCAGAGAGACCACCTAGGAAGAAGCAGGAGGCCAGAATTTAAAATCAGCTGGTTCTCCCTCTAGGCCTTGACATTTTAAGACTGGGAATGACTGGGTTGACCATCAGAAGGTCATCACTTATAATCTCAAGCATCAGAAAACTTAGGAAGATGGTGAGTTCAAAGCCAGCCTGGGCTACCTAGCAAGTTCAAGGCTGGCCTAGATTATATAGTGAGAGTCTGTCTTTAAACATTCAAACACATACAGAAAGCCAAGTGTAGTGGCTCATGCCTATGGTACCAGACGCTTGGAATGCTGATTCAGGAGAACTGCAGATTCAAAGCCAGCCTTGGTGAGACCTCATCTAAAACCAACAACTACAACAACATTAATAATAATTAAACCCAGGGTGGCACAGACTAGTAAGAGTAGACCCCGGCAGAGTTATGTTAGTCCTTCTGGACTAGGTATTAATTCTTTGCTTGCTAGGGTTGGGGGTATCTAGAGGTCTTAGAGCAAGCCAGCCCAGTCTGAACTAGAGAAGGCTAAAGTTTGCAATTCTTAGCCCTGTCACAGCAGGACAGGAGCTGGATGCAGACGTGTTTTACAGACTGTCACTCCCCATCTGTCATCTCCACAGGCCATTCCTCCCAGACCATGAGGAGCAAACACGTAGCCCAGCTTCATCATCTCTCATCAATGCTGAGAGACATCAGAGTACACACTGACACAGGTGAGGTAGTTACTTAGGTCATTACTGGAACCAGGCATACGTCCTCTGTCTTAGTCACTTTCTCTTTTCTGGGACAAAATAAACACAACTTAAGAGATATTTAGGGCCAAGGATTTAACTTAGTGGTTCCCATGTCTGCCTAGAAAATGCAAGGTCCAAAGTTCGATCCCCAGTACTACATACCACAATGCTGGGCGTGGTGGTTCACGCCTGTAATCCCAGCACTCAGGAGGCAGAGGCAGGAGGATTGCTAGTTCAAGTCAGCCTGGGCTACATAGTGAGTTCAAAGCCAGCCTGAACTACAAAGCAGGATCCTGTCTCAAAAACTTGAAAAAGAAAAAAAAAAAAAAGATTTATTCAGGCTTATGGTTTTAGAGGTTTCAGTCCATGGTTAACTGGCTCAAGGCAGAAATGGTATGATACAAAGACCTACTGTGAAAGAAAGCTGCCTGCACCACGGCCACCAGGAAGCAGAGAGAGAAGGAAAAGACAGGCCTAAACCCTGACACCTTCTAACTCAAAACACTTTCCCTTCCCTTGCTACCTGCATAGTCCTAGCAGCAATGACCTCCCTCATGGGCAGGTAGAAAACGACCAAGGTGAAAAGAAAAAAGGAAGTGGGGAAAGGTATAGCACATGCTGTAAGGGCAGTCTGTGTTTTCCACAGGGAAAATGGCTGTCTCCCCTTTTTTCTATCTCCCCTTGAATACTACCTAGAGTCTGTCTCAACTGCTAGGTCATATACATGTGCCCCAGTTCCTTCTCTTTGAGGAAGATCCATATTCTAAAAGAAGAATGGACCTCATGAGTTTTTTAAATTTACCAACAAGATTTATGCAAGATCAAACTTGCCTACTATACAATGTTACTATTTTTAGGTAAACTTACAGGGGTGTTCATCTGTCAGCATAGTCATGTCCCACTAAGACTACTGCCCCTTTGCAATCACCATTTCCAGCCCCAGCTCAAGCAACCCACTAATCTGCTTTCTATTTCTATGGATTTGCTTTTTCTGGATATTTTATATAAACAGAATCATGTTCTTTTGTGCCTGGCTTCTTAGCATAATTTTAGGGTTATCCATATTCCATATTTATTTTATATCCCCACCATCCTGACTGGTACATAGTAGGTGCTCAGAAAGAGGTCAAGGAATCTCACTGGGAAATTAGATGCCCTTCCAAAATGAGGACAGAGGTATGCCAAAAAATTCCAGTCAACTCTAAGTGATTATGGGTAGACACTGATCCTTACACTGAGCCATCGATGTGAATATAGCACTTTATCTTGAACTTCTGGTTGTCCACAGTTGGACTGTTATCCTGGACCTCATGAATTTTTTCTTAAGGTTTTTTATTTTTCTGCTTGCAGTACTGGGGACTGAACTCACAAATTTGTGCTTATAAAACAGGCAGCATTGTCACTGAGCCAAATCTCCAGTCCTCAGCATTGAACGTTGATTGAACCCAAGGGTACTTTACCACTGAGGTGCATGTCCAGCCCTCTTCATTATTTTGAGACAGTGTGTCTTAAGTTGCCTAAATTGTCTCAAATTTTCAATCCTCCTGACTCAATCTTCTGAGTAGCAGGGATTACAGGCCTGCGGCACCACCCCCAACACTTATTTTCATTTTTCTGAGATATATGCCTAGGCAAAAAAGTGGGGGGCCATATAGTAATCATGTTTAGTTTTTTTAGAAACTGCCATAGTTTTCAACTGCAGCTGTACTATTTTACATATGTACCAGCAGCATATACGTTCCTGATTCTCCCCCCCCCTTTTTTTTTTTGAGACGGTCTCGTTTTGTAGTTTAGGCTGGCCCTCAGCTCACTATGTAGCCCAGGCAAGCCTCGAACTGAGCAATCCTCCTGCCTCTGCCTCCCAAGTGCTGGGATTACAGGCGTGAGCCACCACACCTGGCACTGTGGTATGTGGTATTGATTGCTGGTGGGTGTGAGTCATCGTGCCCAGCATTGTATGTGGTTACCAGGATTGCACTTGTGAGGCAGGCACCGGAACCACTGAGCCAAATCTCCACCCCCCCCCCCTTTTGAGACAGGGTCTTGCTTTGCAGTTCAGGCTGGCCCTCAGTTCAC
>PVIC010020045.1:0-29933 GCA_004025085.1 Thryonomys swinderianus | reverse complement strand
AGCAATCCTCCTGTCTCTGCCTCCCGAGTGCTGGGATTACAGGCGTGAGCCACCACGTCCGGCATTGTGGTATGCGGTGTTGATTGTTGGTGGGCGTGTCTCCACACCCAGCATTATATGTGGTTACCGGGGATCGAACTCAGGACCTTGCGCTTGCAAGGCAGGCGCCGGAACCACTGAGCTAACCCTCCGGCCCTCCACTTTTTTTTTTGCTTTTTGAGACACTGTCTCGCTTTGTAGTTCAGGCTGGCTCTGAGCTCACTATGGTGCCCAGGCAAGCCGCCGCAAACTCAGCAATCCTCCTGTCTCTGCCTCCCGAGTGCTGGGATTACAGGCGTGAGCCACCACATCCGGCATTGTGGTATGCGGTGTTGATTGTTGGTGGGCGTGTCTCCACGCCCAGCATTATATGTGGTTACCGGGGATCGAACTCAGGTCCTTGAGCTTGCGAGGCAGGTGCTGGAACCACTGAGCTAAATCCCCAGACCTCCATTTCTTAAAGGTCCACAGCAGTTCCTAGAACTCCCAACCTGAGGATCATCAAGTCTTTCCATCCAACCCATAGCATTCTCTGACACGACAAAGCAGTCAGACTTCCCTTCCTCTACTGAGGCGTAGAGTCCATGTTGCTCTGGACCCAAAGGCTGTGAAACACTTCATGGAACATCTTCTTTCCTCCTTTTTCCGAGGGGATATGTATTTGTAACTCTCTCATGTTCCCTCCACCAATCCACCAAAGTATTTGAGACTGATTTACCTAATATTTAGGACATTATCTTCACTGGGGAGTTTGAGATGGGGTCTTACTATGTAGCTCAGGCTGACCTTGAACTCACAGCCATCCTCCTGCTTCAGCCTCCTGAATGCTGGGATTACAGGTGTGCGTCACCATGCCTGACTAAGGAATTAACTTTTTTTTTTTTTTTTTTTTTTTGCTTTTTGAGACAGGGTCTCGCTTTTTGTAGTTCAGGCTGGCCCTGAGCTCATTATGGTGCCCAGGCAAGCCGCCGTGAACTCAGCAATCCTCCTGTCTCTGCCTCCCGAGTGCTGGGATGACAGGCGTGAGCCACCACGTCCAGCATTGTGGTATGCGGTGTTGATTGTTGGTGGGTGTGTCTCCACGCCCAGCATTATATGTGGTTACCGGGGATCGAACTCAGGACCTTGTGCTTGTGAGGCAGGCACCATAACTACTGAGCTAACCCTCCGGCCCTAAGGAATTAACTTTAACATTTACCTATAATAGTGTTTCCTAAACTTTTTGGTCTCAGAAATACTTTACATGCTTAAAAATAATTAGAGATCTAAACACATGATTGGAGATCTTACTTATGTGTTTATCTGGGTTATACTATTGATATTTTCATATGATCAGTTAAAATTAATAATTTAAACATATCTAAAAATCATAAACTTCTGGGCCGGAGGGTTAGCTCAGTGGTTCCGTTGCCTGCCTCGCAAGTGCAAGGTCCTGAGTTCGATCCCCGGTAACCACATATAATGCTGGGCGTGGAGACACGCCCACCAACAATCAACACCGCATATACCACAATGCCGGACGTGGTGGCTCACGCCTGTAATCCCAGCACTTGGGAGGCAGAGACAGGAGGATTGCTGAGTTCGCGGCGGCTTGCCTGGGCACCATAGTGAGCTCAGGGCCAGCCTGAACTACAAAGCGAGACCCTGTCTCAAAAAGCAAAAAAAAAAAAAAAGATCATAAACTCCTAATGTTAGCATAAACAACATATTTAAATAGAAATAACTGTACTTCAGGGGCCGGAGGGTTAGCTCAGTGGTTCCAGCACCTGCCTCACAAGCGCAAGGTCCTGAGTTCAATCCCCGGTAACCACATACAATGCTGGGTGTGGTGACTCACACCCATCAGCAATCAATACCACATACCACAGTGCCAGGCATGGTGGCTCACACCTGTAATCCCAGCACTCGGAAGGCAGAGGCAGGAGGATTGCTGAGTTCCAGACTTGCCTGGGCTACATAGTGAGCTCAGAGCCAGCCTGAACTACAAAGCGAGACCCTGTCTCAAAAAAAAAAAAAAAGGAACTGTGTTTGCTAAGTGACCAATGCATGATGTCACAAAATTATGTATGGATAAAAGATGCATTCAGAGTGTAAAACAGACCAATTTAATTTAGTGAAAAGTTAACTGATACATTTTCAGGTTACACCCTGAAGAGAGCTTTTTTTTTTTCTTTTTAATACCAGGGATTGAACTCAGGACCTTGCTTTAGCCCGGCAGGCTCTGTGCTGCTAAGATACATCCCTGGGCTCTGAAAACTTGTACAAAATTGTCATTTATTAAATTGTGGTAAAATAGCAAAGAAGAATATCCACAAGTATCTGAAATGACTTAAAATACTCTTCCCTTTTCTAGTGAGGTACTTGCGTGAGACTGAATTTTCTTCATATGCTTCAAACCAAACACCATATCTAACAGATTGAATGAATGAGCATGGAGTGGAATCTAGTTGCTTTTTTTCTCCTCCTTGTTGAATTTATTAATACATTTTAGGTATACATCATGATCATGTTCATCTTTGAGAATTTGTACCTGTACATGATATTT
Organism: Thryonomys swinderianus; assembly: GCA_004025085.1. Taxonomy (NCBI): domain Eukaryota; kingdom Metazoa; phylum Chordata; class Mammalia; order Rodentia; family Thryonomyidae; genus Thryonomys; species Thryonomys swinderianus. The sequence continues at coordinate 27,349 of PVIC010020045.1, read as the reverse complement.
TTTTTTGTGATGAGGTCTCACTTTGTAGTGAGGGATTGCAGGGCAAGGCAGCACTGCCAAATTATGCTAGTAGTTGTTTCCTTTGCTGCTACGTACTCATAATGAAAGAATTATGGCAGTTTTATTTATGAATGATTCAACGGACTTATATATGAATGACTTGATTTATTTATGAATGGCTTCTGGTTTCACTGATTAGACAGTGAAAAAATATTACATTTCTGCCCTTAACTATATATTTTTATATACTATATATTTATATACTATAGATACTATATATACTTATATACTATATATACATATTTATACATATTTATATACTTATATACCATATATACATATTTATATACTCTCTTGTGTGTGTGTGTGTGTGTTGTTTTTTTAGCTAGGATCTTCCCATGTTGGCCTCAGACTCCTGGTTTAAACAGTCCTCCCGCCTCAGGCTCCTGAGTAACTTGCCCCGCTGTATCTGGCTGCCTCTTTACAGTGTTTTGAATAGAAAGAGTCCGGTGTGCCTCACGTCTGAGGTCAACCCTACCCTGCCTGCTTCTTCTCATGCAATTCTAGTCCTTGTTGAAGGACAGAAAGTCACACTATGGTTGCATAAATGGGATTATTTGTTCCTCTGGTGTGAGAAACTGGAAGCGAAAATAAGGACAGAAATGTACAGTATATATTGGGAAATGGGAAGAAAATGTTAAAATGGGAAGGGGAACAAAGGATGAGGAGAGAGAAAGGAAAGAAGGAACAAGAAAAAATAGAAAAGGAGGAAAAAATGGAAACAAAGCTTTGGTAAATAGGAGGGGAAGAGGGGTTGGAGGGAGGGGAGGGGAACGGGGGAAAAAAGAACCAAAATATATCATATACAGGTACAAATTCTGTATGAACATTATATATTTCTAAAACATACCAATAAATGTGTTGTTTTAAAAAATGGAACTGTGGCCGGGTGTGGTGGCTCACGCCTGTCATCCCAGCACTCGGGAGGCAGAGGCAGGAGGATTGCTGAGTTCGAGGCTTGCCTGGGCTACATAGTGAGCTCAGGGCCAGCCTGAACTACAAAGTGAGACCCTGTCTCAAAAAAAAAAAAAGTTTGAGGGAAAAAAAAAAAAAAAGAGCATAAGTTTTGCCCGGCAGGTTCACAGCTCACACACTAAGAGCAGGGGCCGGAAAGCTCAGTGCCTGGATTTCACTCAAGACGCCCCCGATGTGATGGAGATCCCGGCACTGCGCGATAAACTGTATACAAGACTCTGAAGTCCTCTCCTCTCACTGAACCAAGTTCTGACAGAGAGAAGCAGAAAATTAGCAAATGATTAAGGTTATTTCACCTAGAGAAGAGGGCCCAGGACAGTACAAAGCAGAGAGAGTAATAGAGACGGGGTTGGGTTTACCTTCATTACTCAGCACAGACTCCACACTGTTTTGGTGCTTTTTCGAAATTTAATTTTAATTAATTAAATCCATGTCTGAGTCACCCCAGCTACATCTCAGGTGCTCAATAACTATATGTGACCGGCTACCACGTGACGGTGCAGAGGTAGAACACATTTCCAGCATCATAGAAAGATCTGCTGGGGCGACCCACTTTCTGGTCCCCCTTCTGTCTCTCAGTAAATTTTTCCTGCTCTTAAAAACCAAAGCTCTGCTGATTGGCCCTGATTTAGCCTGTGTGATGGAGAAAGCTTCACACAACACTGGAGGGGAAGAGAGAGAGAGAGAGAGAGAGAGAGAGAGAGAGAGGAAGGGGGGAGGATGGCAGAGGAAACAGCAAGAGCCAAGATCCAAAATGGAGAAGACTTTGATATATTGGGGGAAAAGGGAAAGAAGAGCAGTGTGTCCCATCCCAAGAAAATCTGTTTTAAAAATCCCCACCAAGGGGCCGGAGGGTTAGCTCAGTGGTTCTGGCGCCTGCCTTGCAAGCCCAAAGTCCTGAGTTCCATCCCCAGTAACCACATACAATGCTGGGCATGGAGACTCACACCCACCAGCGATCAATACCACATACCACAGTGCCGGGCGTGGTGGCTCATGCCTGTCATCCCAGCACTCGGGAGGCAGAGACAGGAGGATTGCTGAGTTCGAGGCTTGCCTGGGCTTGCCTGGGCTACATAGTGAACTACAAAGCGAGACCCTGTCTCAAAAAAAAAAAAAAAGAAAAAAGAATATCCAAAGGTTGATCTGATAACAAATAGTTCACACGGAAGACAGTGGGGTAGGTGGAGCCCAGGGGCCAGGTGCATGGAAGCGGGTACAGTGATTCGAGACCAAGCCCTCTGGCTTCTTCACAGCTGGACGGTGCGGGGAGCCTAGTTGAGGCTTCTTCTGGAGGATGAAGCCTCACTGCTGCGGACTGAGGGAGGAGGGGGGATGAACACAGGTAAATCCATTCTGGAAATTTGAGGGAGGAAGGACATGAACAAGCAGGAGCTAGAGATGCAAACAGAAAGAAGGTTGCGCCTCTCAGGATTCCAGAGACGTGGGTGACTCGCCACCCTCAGCTGAGGCCAGGAGCCGCTAACAGGAGGAGACGGAAGGGTGGGCGCGTGGACGCGGCTGCCAGAGGGGCCTCGGACCAGGCCAGGCTGGGAATCCAGGGCCGCGCTCGGACCGGCCCTGAAGGAGTGGCCGGCTCAGGAGGGAGGCCCCTGAGGAGGTCGGAAGGGTGCGGAGGAGCTGGTACCAGGATGAAAGGGCCAAAGGAAGGTGACAGAGATGGTGACACGGAGGGGCCACGGAGTAGAGACATGTCTGGGAGAAGGGAGACGAAAGGAGAAGTGCACCCAAACACACACACACACACACATACACACACACACAGCCTCCAACACAGGACACAGGGCTGTGGATAGTTTCTTTATGCTTTCCTGTATTCCCCCTCAAGTTTTCTACAGGGACCTTTATTTTTAAATATAAAAGAAAATGCAAAAAATATCTAGATATCCTTACGCCATTCAACATTTGTAACTGTAAACAATTCACACTACTTTAAAAATAAATGAAAATGAAGGCTTTGGGGCATAGCTAAAGTACCCCTTAACCCCAGCTCTTCTCTCGAGGAAAAGGTGGGGTGGTCTCAGCTTTCGGCCCATGTGTGTACACACAGGAAACAGTCTGGTGCTGGGGCAAGACAGCAACATCTCTGGGGGGGCGACTCTCCTTACGAGGAGGATGTGGGGGCCACTTTAAAGTATGGAGGCGCTGCACAGGGGCTGGAAGCCCGAGCAGAGCGTGCAAGGTAGGGACAGCTGTGCCAGAGAGACCCAGCTCTGGGTCTAAGCATGCTGGGCCACACCTGCTTGTTACACATTCCAGGAAAAGACAGAATTACTCTTGTATTTCTCTGATGAGTTTTGAAGCCACTTTCCTCTCTCTCAAGTCACAACCCAACAAGCCTGGAGAACAATTATCCCCATCGGATAGACAGGGAAACAGGCCTAGAAATGCCAGGGAGCTGCCCAAATGTAACAGTGTATTAGAAGGAACAAGAAACTAGACCTCTGGCCTGGGAGTTATTTCTAGAAGATTCCTCAAGCCATTGCACACAGGTGGGGCAGTGTGTAGGATGGCCGGGACTGTTGAACTTTGGCCCCTACGATAGCAATAAGGACAAGACATGGCAATAACTTCCGGCGGGCTGATGGCCAGGAAATACTGGGCTGAAGGGAAGCAAGTGGGACATTTCTCCCACCTCAGAGGCCCCAGAGAACAAGCACCGTCCTGGCAAGGGTTGTGCGCTTCCCCCTCCCTCCCCCACACGCTCAGAACTCAGGAGCCGCCTCCGCCTGACCGGCCGAGGTCTAGCCTTCGCTCCACCACTGACAAGCACCGTGTGACTGTGGGAAACGGTTCTCTTTCTGGGCTTCAAGGGGTCGGCTAACACGCACTGGTGAGAAACCAAAGTGCACGTGCAGCCTGAGCTGGGCGTCGGCTTTGCGGTCCTGGGAGGTGGCTAAGCCATCGGAGAGCTGACAGTGCAGGGGCCAAGGGACCCTTTCCTCCTTTTGAACAGTAGCAAGGCGTGAAAATTTCCTTGCAACAGGGCCAGAGATTCAGCTCAGTGGTTCTGGCGCCTGCCTCGCAAGCACAAGGTCCTGAGTTCCATCCCGGTAACCACATACAATGCTGGGCGTGGTGACTCGTGCCCACCAGCCATCAATACCACATACCACAGTGCCGGGCGTGGTGGCTCACGCCTGTCATCCTAGCACTCGGGAGGCAGAAGCAGGAGTGTTGCTGAGTTCGAGGCTTGCCTGGGCTACATAGTGAGCTGAGGGTCAGCCTGAACTACAAAGCGAGACCTTGTCTCAAAAAAAAAAAAAAGAAATTTCCTTGCAACAGTGCAGTCACACGTAAGACAGAGAGCAAGTCCTCGGACTCCTGCAGGCCCACACCACTCAGTTATCGCCCTGGCGCTGTTGGTCGCAGTTGGGAAGCCTCAGTGCACTCTTCGTGTGAAAGATAAAGATCTGGAAATGCGCTGCTGGGCCATAATCACCAGCGTGCGATCACTTAGGATATGGAAAAGTACTGCCCAGTGGGCGTCCCCGTGGACACCAGCGAGAAAGTGCCAGCCAGGGAGGCCCCAGCCGGAATATTCCCTCCCACCCGACCAGGCTGTCTCCCAGCCCACACCCACTGCACACTGCCCCCTCCTGAGAGCGATGCCAGGGCAGCCTGTCTGCTGATTGGCCCGATTGGCCTGGGTGACCATGGCAGTTGCTAACATCAGGGGGCTCCCTTCCCTCCCCAGCGTGTGGGTCTTTTCCAAACTCCAGAAGCTTTGTTGCTGCTCAAGGGCTGCCAGGCCTGTATTCAAGAGGCACACAGCTGGTGCCATGATGGGTGTACAGACAGCACACATTCACCAGACACGGAGTGCCAGGGCCTCAGAACCTGTAGCCGTCAGGCCAGCCCCCAGCTTCAAGGCCACACTGAGCCAGGACAGGGGTGCAGCCCGGGACAGCAGTCACTGCCTCCCTAGAGTGCATTCCAGGGAGTCCAAAACCAAGGCCTTGTTGAAGTGAGCACCTGGGAACGAGACTCGGCTGGGAATCCGGGTTCTCGCTTAGGTACCGCTTCCGGCTGCCCTCAGAGCCCCCAGGGAAGGAGCAGCACCTCCCAGCAAGGATGCTAAGGAGGAGCCAAGGGCAGCACTGTCCATACTGGCACATTAAGGGGGCTCACCTGAGCCCCTTCCACGCACCCTTCGGGGCCTACACAGTATCCAAAAGACACTTAAAGCGTTCTCAAGGTGCTTTCTTACGTTTCTTATCTCATTTTGTTTACCATGACCTTAGGGACCAGGAATTAAACCTGTTTTTCCAAGAAGGGAACAAAGACTGGCCCTAGACAGAGAGAAGGCACCTTGCTCCGGGGGGGGGGGGGGGGAGACACCCCAGCAGGCCAAGGTACATGTTTAGCCCAATAAAACGAAGGCCAGGAAGGGAAAGCCGCTGGCTCGAGGCCACACAGCAGCCAAGAACAGACCCTGGTTCCCCTGACACGGCTCTTTCACCCCCCGCAGCTGCCCCTACTCATTCTCTGGCTTCATCCTGAGGGCTTTTCTGCCTACCAGGTGCGGACCCCTCTTATTCCCTAGCCCGGCCTCAGTTTCCATCTGTCAAATGGGCAAACCGCGGGGCCTCAGTTTCCATCTGTCAAATGGGCAAACCGCGGGGGGGGGGTGCACCGGGCGGCGCCGTGACTCAGCCGCGCTCGGGCCAAGCTGCTGAGCCGGTCGGACCGGCTGCTGCGCTCCGGGCCGGCGGGCCGGCGCCGGGGGTGCCGGGAAGGGAGGCGGGCCGCGCCGCCGAGTCCGCCCGAGCGAGCGAGCGAGCGGGCTGTGGGCGCCCAGACGACTGGCCGCGAGGATGGGAGCGGAGCCCCCAGGCGGCCGGCAGCCTCCGGGACCGCACTGACGCGGCTGCGGTGACCGCGCGGGAGCGCCATGTGCGCGCGCCTGGGTGAGTGGGGCCGCCGAGCCCAGGATGGCGGGAGCCCAGGTCCCGCCACCTTCCCCTCCTCTAATTCACAGCCCGGCCTGGGGCGGGTCACTTTTCTCGCCCGGCCTTAGTTTCCCCAGCAGTGAGGTAGAGGAAGGAGGGCTGCTGGGGAGCTTCTTGGGGTGTCTTTCCTGGGTGGGACAAGAGGCTCTGGACAGAGCCCTCACCAGATGGGGAGCACAGGGCAAGGGGCCAGGGCTCAGGGCCAGTACTCTCAGTCTTGCCGAAGTCTGAGACTAAGTGCTAAGCACTGTGCCATCCACATTACTAAAAGCTCCCAGAATCCGAGCTGGAAGTAAAGCCAGGAACTGCCCTGAGACTTGTCTGGTGCTCTAGTCACAGCCCCAAGCTGCCACTGTCTCTTGTTTGACCAAACTCTAAGTCCAGGGATGCTGCTGTTTCCAGCTCAGACCTGAGCAGCAGGGTTGCCAAGTGGGTGGGTGGAGGGAGGATGAAGTACCCTGCTCCTTCCTGTTTGGTTCAAGCCACTCCGGTTCCACGGTGCCTGTCCAGCCCATCACCTGCCCTCTTTTCTCTGCCACCTGGTCCAGCCCCAGAGCGCCCCGCTGGCTCCAGGGGTGTCCAAGGCCAGCTAGACCAGCCCTTACCTGCTCTGTATTTTGTTTAGTTTGTGCTGCTGGAGATGGAACCCAGAGCCTTGCAAACTGCTCCACCACTGGGCCACCTCTCTGTCCCATACCTGTTTTATACCTGGGGCCAGGGAAGAGAGGAGCTGGTGCCAGGCTGTGCAGGGAGTCTGTGACTCGGCGGCCCACTTCCCTGCTTCCTGGGATTGCCTCTTACCACAGGGTCCCTGAGCACAGCCCATCTAGTGGTTGCTTTTTTTTTCCCATGTCTTTCTTTTCTCTTCCTTTTTTCTTTCTTGTTTTTGAAATCTCATTGCGGTGCCCTCTACATGTACAAAATTTGGCCAGTCCTCTCCGCCGCAGGTGAGGGGACTGAAGCCTAGGACAGGACCCAAAGTCAGATTCTGCGAGGACAGCTAAAGGGAGAAGGACCATGTGGCTCTGGCCCGGCCGCTGTCTTCCAGTCCCATGCAGCTGTCTGGGTGAGCGGCAGGCCAGAGTCCAGCACAGTGTATGTCTTTGGGGGCAGGGCCGGGAGCTGTTGTGAAATTGCAGAGAGCAGCTGTGGAGCAGCCTGCCTACCTGAGGAGGGGACTTCCTGTCCCTGGGACGTGACGTCAAGGGCCACTTAGAATTTGCCTTTGGTTCCAGCCTTCCCCACTGTCTCTGCCCCACTTAATGCCCCCTGCACTAGGAGCTTGCTTTATCCATTTCCCCAGAATATATCCTACTTTCCTATCCTTTTCATAGACTTCTTTTTCCGTGCAGCAAAGGTTCTTCTACCCATTTTACAGGTGGAAAAATGAAGACCCAGGGGCTGGAGTGAGTTGCTCTGAGTCACCAGCCTCTAGGCAGTTCAGCTCTGCAACTATGAGAACCTACTATGTGCCAGGTTCTTTCTACAAAACCGAATTCCAAGTAGGGCCTGATCCCTGCCCAGAAGACTGTAGGAATGAATTCATGGAATGAATGAATGAATGAATTAGTGGGGAGACTATGAAAGGGTCATGGAATCTAAGGCCAGCCAGAGACTTGAGCGAGACCCTTGCTGCTCGTGACCTTGTGCACTAACAAGTCCCTTTACAGAGGAGGAAACTGAGACTCAGAGAAGAAAAGTTACTGGCCCCAGATCATCCAGAAATAGACTCAGAACCCTGCGTCCGTTACTCCCCAGAGCCCAGCAGGCTGACCCTCCGCTGGCCTTGACGTGGCTGTCCCCACAGGTGGCCTGAGTGTGGATGACTTCCGGAAGGTGCTGATGAAGACGGGCCTGGTGCTGGTGGTGCTGGGCCATGTGAGCTTCATCGCGGCCGCCATTCTCCACGGCACGGTGCTGCGCTACGTGACCGCGCCCCATGACGCAGTGGCTCTGCAGTACTGTGTGGTCAACATCGTGTCCGTCACGTCTGCCATTGTGGTACAACCAGCCTGGGAGGGAAGGAGCCTGGCAGGAGGAGGGGCTGGGGCGGTCTTGGATGGATTCCACTGGCGCTGGGTGGGCAAGCAGGGAGCTTCAAGCGCCAACGCGTGTGATGCCCTTACCAGCCCTTTGCCCGATCTCCCCTCATAAAATGGGGATGCTAAGACGGTGCACCTCGGAATGTCCTGGAGAGTACTGTGAGATCGCCCACTGATGTACTCGGCACAGTGCCTAGCAGGCGGTTAATGTGCGCTGCGTGAGTCGGGGTCATTACTGCTGTAGAAAAACACACGAGCCACCCGTGGACAGGACGAAGGAACATCAGGGCAGCTTGGGAGGGTCCAGGGGAAGTTCGCAGAGGCGGAGGCTCTGAGCTGGGTATTGATGGATGAGTAATTCACAGATGGGCTGCAATTACTAACCCAAGGGTGCGGTGTGCCTGGGCTTAGGTAGCAAGGAAGCTGGGAAGGCATTCGTGCGTGGAGTGGAGTATGGCGTGTACAAAGGTGTGGAGGTGGGAATAACAGATCTGTTCTAGAGATACTAAGAAATCCAGCTGGCAGGAGCTTAGCCTCACACCTGTGCTATAGCAACTGCTCGATAAACGGTAGCCATGTTATGCTTGGCTGGGAGCCCCTGTTTGATGACCGCAGAAATGAAGGGGCCTGGCTTTTTCCGATTTACAGTCTTTTTCTGACTGTCGAAGAGGCAGCCACAACTTTGGGGGACATCTGTGCCTCCTCCTGGCAGAGGGTCTCCTCTCCACACCTGTTCTCTGCCTGCAAAACAGAGCTCCTAGGCCCACTGCCTCCAGGCCACACAGGAGCAGAGGCTCCGCCTGTCTGCACAGACGTCTGCAGCCGCCCTGGTGTTGTGGTAGCTTGTTCCTCTCAGCAGCTGCGGAGCAAGGCAGGGGAGGCAGTGAGCCCAGGGTCCCAAAGCCGGAAAGGCCATACAGCCGGGCTCTGGGCTGGACCACTTCATCGCTGGCCTTCTTTGTTCAGGCAAGTAAACTTACTGCTCCTGGCAAACTTAACGGAGGAGACAACTGACGGCCTGGGACTTAACAACAACCATCCTGCCAATACAAAGAAGCCAAACCTATTTGGGCCTGTTTAGGTCTGGCCTTTAAAAGCCAGCTCATCCTGCAGAGGACAGTGTAGCCCAGGGAGGTTGAAGCACTCGGTGTGGCTACCCGGGGATATAAAGCTGTTGCCAGAGCCCTGTGGTGTCAGGCCTGTTGGCAAGGAAACTGAAAGGGGAGGCCTGGCCAAACAGTGCCCCGGAGCCCTGTGTCTTGGGACCGAGGTGGTCTGGAATAACTCCAAGCATCATAGCGATTCTAAATTCTACTCGATGAAGTACCCTGTGTTATTTTAATATAATAACTTTGGCTTCAGCTCCCTGCTAGTTGAGTTCCTTAGGTTTTTTTCCAGTCTTTTCCATTCCAGGAAGCTATGTCACGTGTGTCTTACACATCCCAGCACGACCCTGAGGGCCCGGTGTATACAGATCCCGTTCCCAACTCAGGCATAGACAGTAGGGAGTCATGGAAGGTTGTAGGCAGGGAGCAACGGTGGACTCCGAGGGGCAGTGGTGGTAATGAGGCCCAGGCCAAGTGTGGGTTGGTGGAGAGGTGGCGTCCAGGGTGGTCCTGACCCGCTGCTGTGCTCCGGCACGGCCTCCCCCAGGTCATCTCCTCTGGCATCGCAGCCATCGTGTTGTCCCGCTACCTCCCCAGCACCGCTCTGGTACGTGGCACTTCCTGGGATGGGCTGGAGTCAGGGCGCCCTTGGGTGTGGATGGCCATGGGGAGGCTGGAGCTGCCCGGGGGTCATGCCTGCCATCCGCCGACCGTGGCCTCTCCCATCCAGCGCTGGACAGTGTTTAGCTCCGGTGTGGCCTGTGCTCTTCTCTCTCTGACCTGTGCCCTCGGCCTCTTGGCCTCCATCGCAGTGACCTTTGCCACCCAGGGCCGGGCACTACTGGCCGACTGCACCTTTGGGAACCCCGACCTGCTGGTGCTCACGCCCGACTGTCCCTTCGACCCTACTCGCATTTACGTGAGTGCCTCAGGCCGGAATGGGGCCACCCTAGCCCGGGGTGGAGCGGTAGCCATCTCTGCCCCCTGTGCCTGCAGAGCTCCAGCCTGTGCCTCTGGGGCATCTCATTAGTGCTCTGCGTGGCAGAGAGCGTGTTCGCTGTGCGCTGTGTCCAGCTCGCCCACCACGTGCTGGAGCTGAGGCCCTGGTGGGGGAAAAGCGGTCACCATGTGGTAAGTCCCCCCACAGTCCTGGCTCCCCGTTACCTGTCGGTCCTTGCTGGAGAGCCCGGCCTGATCTGTCCTACCCACCCATCTTGAGAACAGGGGCACAAGTTTCTCCCCAGGTCTAGCGGGAGAAGTGTGGAGGCTCAGAGAGGCCAGGATGCCCCCCTACATCACACAGCTGACCCCTGGTTCCCCCAGAACAAGGGCCCAGAAAAAGTCTTAAGGAGGCAAAGAACACCTAGCCTGGAACCAGGGGTGCTCCGGGGGTAATGACCACACCCTTCAGCCCCCCACCACACTGAAAGAGACCCAGCCCGGACCCAGTGGCAGCAGCCTGCTGTGTCTCCACAGATGCAGGAGAGCCCAGAGCTGGAGGGCCCCGGCCGGATGAGCTGCACCAGCTCTGTGCCGCTGACCCTCTGAGGGCCCACGCTGGGCCTGAACCGAGCCCGTGCTGTGACTGGTGCCCGGATGGTCGTCAAGTTCCAGATGGCCCCAGATCCCTGGAGGCAGCTCAAGAGGGGTCAGTGGACCCTTGGGGGCCCAGGAGGGGGATTTCAAGCCCGGCCCCGGCCACCTAGCCCACTGCACTGAAACGAAACTTTATTTGGAAGTTATTAAAAAGAACAAAGATGCTCCGTGTGGCTGCATGCAGGGTGGGGGTGGGGCTCGGCCAGGGGCCCTCGCTTCATTCCCACACAGGACGTGCGTGCGTGGGTGCGTGTGTGTTTGTGTGCGTGACAAAGAGGGAAAGAGGCCAGTACAGACGGGTGGATCCGTGGTCTATGCGGCTAGCTGTGTCCATCAGGGCGCAAAAGGCCGGCAGCTGGGACCCCGAGGTCTCCAGGGGCAAGCAGGGCGGGGCGTTCTGCAGGGAAGGCAGCTCGAGGAAGTTCCTGTCTCAGACCCCCAACGCCCTGAAATCCTCTCCTCTAAGTAAAGACTGGCTCGAGCCACCCCAGCGTGACTCCGCTGGGCCCGGCGGAGCCCCCGAGAGGCGGGCGGGGTCTGGCCTCGGGGCCGAGGGTGGGTGGGAGCCGGCTGCGTGTCCTCGGGGAGGGCGCCTGGCTCCGAACGGGAATGCTACCAGCTTGCTTTCGCGCGCGCTCCTGGCAGGGTCCCCGCTGCAGAGGGCGCCCCAGTGCAGCCGGGATGGATGGACACAGGGGAGAGGAAGCCGAGCGCCGGGTCGGGCGGAGGAGGCAGGGCTGAGGGTCTGGCGGCCCCGCTCAGAACTGGGAGGCGCTGCTGGGGTCGCACTGCAGCAGGCGCACGATGGACGGGTCGCTCTTGGCTCCGCGGATGAACTCCTCCAGCGACAGCTTGCCTGCGGGAGGGGGCCGTGAGGCGGGGCGGGCGCGGGAGGGCATGCGGGAGGGGAAGGAAGGCGCCTCACCGTCGTTGTTGGTGTCCATTTGGCGGAAGATTTTCTCAGTCCTCTTTTCCGGGGTCGACTCGTCCTCCGGCATCTTCATCACAGACGAAACCATCTTGTAAATGGCCTGGGGGTCGGGAGGGAAGGCAGGGGTGGAAAGAGCCCCAGCCCCAGCCTCGATGCGGCCCCGGGCCAGGCAGAGGGGTCGTGCGGGCTCGGGGGTAGGGCGTCCTGGAGGCGCCCCCAAAGAGAGGCTCCTGAAGGTCAGGCGGGGAAGGAATTGGGGCTGCCGCGTGTACAAAGGGAACGCGGCGTGAAAGCTCTGAAGGGGCGCCAAGAATTGGGGGTGCAGGGAATCAGAAGAGAGGCTGGAGGCTGTCGAGGGCCACATGGCCAAGGGCCTAGAACGCTGGGCTTCGGCGCTCGCACCTGGGGCACAAGTTTGTGGGTGCCGAGTAGCAATCCCCTCAGAACCTCCCGGGCTCTTCGCAACCAGCCCTGGTAGCTGACTAGAGGGCGCCAGGCCGAGGGGCGGCCCTGGACTGCAATGCCGCCTGTGGCCCGCTGGGGGCGCAGGGCCACGTTGAGGCAGCTGGGGCCCCACAGGGGCGGGAACATTATGCAAATGAATGTAAATGAGCATCTGCCAACGGGCACGGACAGCCTGAGCTCTGCTGCGCCGAGGGCGGCAGCTGCCACGTGCAGGAGCTCTTGAAGCGAAGCGAAGGAGGACTGTCGTGCTCAAAGTACAGAGCGACTAGTGTGTGATCCATGGGACGGACAGGCTTGGGTCCCTGCGTCCCGGAGCTCAAGGACCCCAGCGGTCGCCTCAACTTTCCAGCTTTCCAGGCTAACACCTCCAAAATCTCCCTTCTTCCATCCCTAAAGCTTCCCCTTGCACACCGGGCCAGCCTCTGCCTCTGTGCTGCTCTCTCCTGGTCTCTTCTGCCCCACGCTGCCTCTGAAGCTCTTTTCAAATGCCGATCTCCACGGCCGCGTCCCGGTCCAGCGGCCGCCCCCTCATTTCCTTCCGCCACACACAGGCCTCCCTCCAGGCCGCCGTGCACCCAGCTCCTTCTGGATGAGGCCCCACGCTCCTTCTGCTGCCTCCCACTCCTCCGTGAGGCTCGGTTTACACAGTGCTTTCTTAGCGAGGCCTCCTCTGCCCCGGGCTGAGTCAGGGAGCACGCAGCCCAGAGCATCAGGGGCTTTTCCTCGTGGGACACCTCTAGGGAAGTAATTATATGTCTAGAGGGCTGTACCTCGTCCTTACTGTGTAGATAAGAACCCGGGACACTAGTGCCCGCATCCTCATAACCTAGTCCACAGCCTGGCACCTGGCAGGCACTCCCCAGTCTAAAGGCCACGGGCGCCTCCCACCGCCTCTGTATCAGGCCTAAATCATTCGGTCCCTGGTATTCCAGGCACTTCACGGTCTGCCCATTCCGACCTCGCCACCATCAGCCCTCCCCTGAGGGGTAAGAACCACCACAGCCAAACACCCCTGGGCCCTTCAGATTTCCCAGCACTCACAATCTTTGCCTGGAAGAACGCTACCGTTTATCAGATAACCACAATGTTTAGGGTCCTTTAAGTGTGTTCTAGATTTCACAACAGCCTGAACATCTCCACTCTCCAGATAAGAAACCAAAGCTCAGGAAAGGATTGGGCGCAGAGGCCAGATCAGAACCTGCTTCCTTATAGCTGCTGGATGGATGTGGGCTTCGTTGTAACATGGACCTGGTCCATGCATCCTGGTCCATTCTTCACTCGCACGAGTGGGCACAGAACTTCTATAAGCCTCAGTTTCCATCTGTAAAATGGGAACACTGTTTCTCCCTCATTAGGATTGTTCAGAGGATACAGTGAGATACAGTAACTGCAATAGTGGCCGGCCATAGTAAGTGGTCACTGAATAATGCCTCACAGGATATAGACATGGTTCTTCTACCCCGTCCTCAGTTTCCCCCATCTCTCAGGCTCCCAGAACCATCTTCTATCACTGAGCCAGTAAGTGCAGCCCGCACAGTGATCTCTCCCCCTGGTCTCCTCCCTCTCACTGTGCTCACCACAACCTGGCACTGCCCAGGTCCTGAGATGGACTGAGCCATGACTTAGAGAGTGCATGCCCTCTGCAACAAGCCTTCTTCCAGGCCTGCTAATTAACTGTCTGGAATTGTCTGCCCGCTCATAGTTCACTGGAGCCTCTCGTCATTAATCAGACCCTGGGGTTTGCAGAGCTGTCTGCGCCCGCTGTCTGAGGCCTGCGTCTGCCATGATAGAAGCCAGGGCCTTATGGCTGGAACAGCCAGAAAGGGATCCTGGGATGCCAAGCAACGGGGCTGGCTTGACTGCTGCACAGAGTGTGGCGGCTGCGACAGGTTGAGTTAGCAGCACACACGATGCACCCACGTGTTCGGTGGAGGGGCATGAGCCTCCTTCAGAGTGCTTCGTATACAGCTGACTCCTCACGGCTCCTGGGCCCTGGGCCCACCTTGACCCCTGCATCAGGCCCTCCACAGTCCCCACCATCCAGCAACTGAGCGTTCATGGCTGGCCCCTGGGGATTAGTAACACGGACACAGTAGGCACGGGAAGGGCACCATGTGCCAAGGCAGCCATTCTGCTCAAGCTAGAGAGCCTGGACCCATATGCTCAGCGAGAGAGGCCGGAGCCAGCGTCTACTTGGGGCTGGATGAGATGGAAGGGGAGCAGCCTGCAGAACTGAGGAGCTGCTTGGAAAAAGATTCAGAGTTGCAGCAGGAGAGGGACAGGGGCTCAGGAAAGTGACGTGTGGCTTTGTCCAGCGCACAGATCAGGGACACCGAAAAGGCCACCCTGGTCAAAGCAGAGGAGACGTGGAGAGGTGAGGACTGACGCTGCTCGCTAGTGTGAGGGCGGCACCGGCAGGGGACTCCGGAGGTCCGAGAGAACCAGAGCCCGGCCGCCTCCAATGCTGGCTGAGGGGGGAGTGCTCTGGGCTCAGCCACACGATCAGGTCCCTAAATCTTGTCATATCAGATGCATAACCTAAGAACGAAGGCCGACTCCAGAGCTGGAAGCCAGGCAGCTCCGGCTGGGGCCAGCCTAAGCCTGGTTCCACACAGGTACTGTGTGACTTTGGGCAAGTCCCTCCGCCTCACCCAGCCTTGTGGCGCTGCGGTGAGGCGCCACGGAGTTCATGCACATAAAGCACCTCACTCGCTAGGGGGCTGTTGGAGGGCCCTCTGTTGGAAGGTGGCAGGGCATCCAGATGCATTGTGGGTATGAGAGCCAGCTCATCCACTCAGGCCTGTGTGGCCTCAAGCGAGTGCCTTGACCTCTCTGAGCATGTTTCCTTCTGAATAAATGAGGCTCAATAAAAGATAAGTGTCCCCTACGCTACAAAAATGTCAAGTCACAAAAGACTTGACTGAGGAACTCTTACTGGTGAAAAAGGACTAAGGAGAAACAACACACAGCGCATGATCCTAGACCACGGGAAAAATGCTCTAGGGAATATTATGATTTGTTTGTTGTTTTTTCAGACAGGGTCTCACTGTGTAGTTCAGGCTGGCCTTGAACTCACTGCAGCCCAGACTGCCCTCAAACTGGAAGAAATTCTCCCGTCTCAGCCTCCTGCATGTTGGGATCACAAACGTACACCCCCACACCCAGCTGTTAGGGAATATTATGGAAACAGCTGGCAAAACTGGACTATGGAATGTAGATTAGATAATGGCATCATTCCTATGTTAAATGTCCTGACGCAGCTAATCATATTACACATTATATAAGAGAAAGTCCTTATTCTTAGGAAACACATTCCTGTTCAATGTTCAGAACAAGAAAGCACTGCACGCACAGAAAGAAAGCAAAATATGAATTGGTGCTTCTGGGCTGAGGGGACCCAGAAAGCCAGTGGGATCGTGACAGCAGCACCTGCCACTCCTTGCCCCCCATGACTGGCGAGGGGCTGAAGGGGGCGGTGAGGGGAAGCTGGGCCCACGCCCAGGAGCGAGGGGCCGCACCCACCTGCACGATCTCCAGCATCTCCTCTCGGCTGATGTAGCCGTTCCCATCCAGGTCATACATGCTGAAGGCCCACATGAGCTTCTGCTCCAGGCGGCCGCGGGAGGTCACGCTGAGCGCGATGATGAACTCCCGGAAGTCGATGGTCCCGTCGCTGTTGGTGTCGAAGGTGCGGAAGACGTGCTCGGCGAACTTGGAGGCGTCGCCGTAGGGGAAGAAGTTGGCATAGATTTTCTTGAACTCGTCCACGTTGAGGATGCCTGTGGGGCAGTCCTTGAGGAAGCCCTTGTACCACTCCTGAAGCTCCAGCTCTGAGAACTCTGTGTTCTCCCGCAGGTCCTGCAGCATCTCCGGCCGCAGCTTGCTGTTCTGCTTGCCCATGACCGCAAAGCCAAGTCCCACCTGGGTGCCCCAGGGGGTCAAGGGACAGAGAGGAGTGGTCAGGCCCTCCTCCCCCTTGGACACCACCTCAAAGGGACCCCGGGCACCAGCCACCCCCACCTCTTTTGACGCAGCCATCGGCTGCCCTTGGGCGTCCTGGCCGTGACCTGCTCTACACCATTTCCCAGGAGCAGAACCGGGGCAGGAAGGGCCAGAGCTACATTTATGGAGGCCTCCCCGGGGCTGGCCGCCAAGCCCCCAGAGGCACACCTTTCACCCCCAAGGTGGGTCTGGATTAGCCCCATTTCCCAGACAAGAAGGCAGGCTCTGCGGAGTGCCCGGGTCACCGGCCGCTGCGGATAAGGCTGACTCCCCGGGCTGCTCGGACCGGAAGGCGCACAAAGACCTTCCGGGCGTCCTGCCCACCCTGCCCCCCTTGCTGCCCTGGCTGCTCACCACCAAAAACACCTGCAGCCCGGACACGGCCCTTTGTCTCCAACAGGTGTGCCTGACAACACACACCCGGAACAGAGTCCTTCTGGGTCCCAGAGCCAGACCACGGGGATCTGGGTCCCAGCTCTGCTTCTTACCAGCTCTGTGACCTTGAGCAAGCTCCTAAGCCTCATCCGTAGAGTGGGGATAATAATAGCACTTACCTCACAGGATCGTTGGGGGCAAATTACCATGTATGAAACCCCGAGAACCAGGCCTACGCCAATAAGGGCTACATACGTGTTACATAAATAAAATTTTTGTGTACACAGGTGTCACAAATAGCCTATAAACAATACGCAAATAAATCTATCCTGCTACACATTTTGTGACACAGCTCGCCAAATCCACATACCAGGTCCCATGCTGCCTGTCCACAGCACCCAAGGGTCACCATGCCTCCAACTCCGACCCACACCTCCCAGGTGCGGACACTCGGCACCATACACAACTGCCATACCTTGTGCACCAAGACACATCAGCCCACAACCCCACGTGTCTCATACATGCCACCACACGCCAACTCACATGCCAGCACCTCTCACATGGCCAGCTTCATGTGGGACCTTCAGGCACCCTTGTCATCTCCCCGTCTTTGTCCAGGGATGGTGTCAGGTCCCAGGAGAGGGAGCTGCAGCCCTCCCAGGCCTGCTGGGACCTTCTCCGGGAGACTCCCCAGCCTAGGCAGGGCTCGCCCAACATGTCCCTTTCGTCTAGTCTAGTCCCTAAAGGTCTCCTGGGGCAGGGGTCTGACTGTGAGGCCGAAGGGAAGGCACCGGAGAGGAGCCGGCAGGCGGTTCTGGGCAGGAATGGGGTGTGTGCAGGTGGCTCCTCCCTTGAATGTGGGAAGGAGAGGGCGAAGGGGTTCCTGTGTACATGTGGGTGGCACATGTATGAGAATGCATGTGCTCGTGCGTGATGTGTGTCCCAGGTTCTGCACTGCATTTGTCTGTTTCCATCCGTGTCCCTGATATGCGTTACATGTGCATGTGACAGGTATGCACCTGTCACAGTGTGAAGGGATGCGGTCATCTGGGGGCCCTGTGCGTGTCCTCAGCGGTGTGTCACAGGCAAGTCGGCGCCCCCCCTCTCCGGATCAGCCTCTTCTGCCCCAGGCCAAGGCCCCTCGGAACAAGTGTGTGCGAGGGACGGAGGAAATGTGTTGGGCTGAGCAGGGGAATGTGCCTCTTCCTCCCCTCCTCAAGGTCCGAGAACTGGGTCACCGGGGCGGGGGCAGAGAGGCGCTGGGCAGGAGAGCTTCCCCAGCGCCCCCTCCTCCCGCCACCCTTGGGGCTGCCCCTCCCAGCCAGAAGAAGATCCTGTTGTCCCCGCAGACTCCCAGACCCCAAAATAGAAAGAACCTCACAGCTCGCCCTGAGAAGCCCTCCCCAGTACCGCTCTCGACCTCCCCCAGCTCTGCGCCGACCCCCGCCTCAATTCTTCCAGCGCCGAGAGCGTCCGGCGCGTGACCCCTCCGGGAGGGGGCGCTCCGGGGCGGCCGCGCCGCGACTCCCCCGGGCCGGCCGGACAGCGGTCAGGACCCTGGAGAGCGCCGCTCCTGCCCCGGGGGAGCCCGGGCTGCGCGCGCCGGGGCGGAAGGAATCCCCGGAGGCGCAGGGGGGCTCGGGGCCCAGGACCCCCGGGGGGCCCCGGCTCCGGGACTGTCCCTCCCGCACCCCCCGGCCCGGGTCGGGCGCCCCCACTCACCCAGCGACGCCGAGACACCGACTGCGCAGGGAAGGCGGCGCTGCTGCGGCGCGCGGCGGCAGGGGCGGCCGGAGGGCGGGCGGGACTGCGAGGGAGACGCCCCGCCGCGCTCGCCCGGAGCCCCTCCCCTGGGGGGGTCCCCTCTGCGGGGGGAGCGGGGCGCCAGGCTCCGCCCCCGCCCGCCCAGGAGCGGGGCGTCCTCCCGCGCTCGCCCCAGCGCGAGGAAGCCTCCCGGCGGGGCGGAGGGCCCGGCCCCTGCCCAGCATCCCCGCGAGAGGAGCCTGAACCGGGGGGCGGGTCGGGGCCCAGACCTCCGTCCTGGACCGCGGAAGGTGCCTCCGCGCCACCCCTTCCCTCCTCCGCCCTCACCTGGGCGCCGGCCGCGCAGCGCTCCGGGCGGAATCCGGATCCCGAGCGGTGGGTGGGCACCTTCCTGCCTCCGCGCTCCAAGTCCGGACCAGCTGAGCGGCCAGACACGCCCCCGCTGCTACTCCCCACCTCGGAGCACTGGCCCTGCGGGGCGGCCTTGTGACCTGTGCGGGGAGAAGTCTCTCCAGCTGGGGTTCCAGACGCGGATGTCCTGCCTGCTGGAGAGGCAGCTCCTCTTCAGAGTCGGGGCCCTTCACAGCTCCTCCCGGGTAAGGGGGCTGCAGGGTCCTTCGCACGGACTTAGCAGCAATCCCCACACCCTGGCTTTACATCTTGTCCCTTGCCTATCTCTAGGATGTGGTCCTTATGGTCCCACTTTACAGATGAGGAAACTGAGGCTGAGGTGGTTAAGTGGTTTTTCCAGTATGTCACAGCTGGTGAGGCATACGTCCTCACTCACTCATTCATTCATTCATTCATTCATTCCACAAATATTTATGGAGTGTGTGTTCTTTTACCCAGCACTGTTCTAGCTCACAGGCTTACTGGTGTGAGGAAGAAACAATGGACATAGCAGACGAGTCGATTCTGTAGTGTATACATCAATTATGTGGGAAAAGGCTGGCATGGTGGCAGATCAGGAGCCTCAGAGCTTATGCCAAGGCTTTTAGATTCTGTGCCAAGTGAGATGGGCAGGCCTGGGGCTCTGAGCAGAGTAAGAGGGTCTGGTTCCCCGTCGGGGGCTCACCGGGACAGCACGTGGAGAACAAATTTTGAGGATCGGGAGGCAAGCGTGGGAGCGGGGGCATTTCCGGGGAGAGCTGAGCAGGGTGGCAGAGGCGGGCTGGGCCCCGGGCCCCGGGGAAGGTGGACGGAGCTAACGCGCTGGCTCCCTGCCTGGAAAGCCCCTCCTAGTCCCCTTTCGGTTCAGTAACTCAGACCCTCCTGGCTCCTCAGGGCCCGGAGCAAACTTTCCAGTCGTCTGTGTAGATGAAGGGTACACACTTGCCATTTAGGGGCAGGCGGTGGGGGGGGGCCGGCAAGAGGAACCAGGAGCAGACCGGGTGGGCGGGGACAGCTGGGCCCTGGAACAGCTCTCCTCTGTGTGCCTTGGCTCGTGTTGTGACCCCCGTGGAAGCATGAGAGGCGACAGACGCCCGTGGGTGGTTCCCAGCCGCCTCCCGAATGAGGGCCCGCAGGTAGAGAGCGAGGAGCCGCTGCGTCCTCAGCCCAGGCTGCCCAGAGCCTCCTCTGCCCTCTTCAGGGGCCTGGAGGCGCCATCGTGCTTGGGGCTGGCAGGGCGGCCTGCCCTGAGTTCGCTTCCTCGACCTTTCCTGCCCTGTGGCTCCCTCCTCTCGCCTGCCTGAAGCTGAGCGGCCCCGGGCTGGTCTGAATCCTCCTTTCCATCTCGGGGCAGAAGGGGCCTCCGTGTACCCCGCTTCCTGCCTCCCCCAGGCTGTTCCCAAGGGTGGGCTGGCTCCAGCACTGGCCCCTGGGGAGGCTGACTGGAGATGCCCCGGGGCCTCCGTCTGCGCCCCGTCGGCCTGTGCGCGTACACGGGCCTCCGAAGCCGGGCACCCTTTCCCTCCCCTTCCAGTCTCCTCCCCTTTCTGAGCAGGGACCCGCCAGGCGAAGGGCGCAGAAAGGCGAGAGGCGGGTCCGGAGCCCTCGGCCTCTCCTCCCTGAAGTCCTGTGGCAGGAGTTTGCGCAGGCACGAAGGAGGGAGGGGCAGCCAGCTTGGGGGAAATGGAGGCAGCTGACAGAGAACGGAGCAGCCGGCAGGGTCCATGCAGGAGGGAGCAGGTCCCGGGACCTGAGACGTGAGTGAGGCAGCCACCCCTCTACCACCGGAGACAGACCGGGACGTAGTGCTGGATACACCTGAGGCCCACGGGAGAGGGGACCACATATCTCCCGAGTGCTCATTTAGGCAGAATGCTCCGTGTGGACAGCCTCATGTGATCCTGAGTGATCCTGAGAAATCACTAATGTTGCTGCCACTTTACAGATGTGGAGACTGAGGCTCAGAGGACTGAAGTTCCCTACCTGAGGTACAACAGGGAGAAAGTGAGTGTCACAATCGGAACTCAGCTATGTGTGACTCGGGGAACCCTGGCCCCTCCCCGAAAGCCTCTCCCTGAAGTAGGGGACTCCTCCCCAAGGCACACTGCACCCCAGCCCACCCTCCACTCTGGTGCCTCGTGGGTCCCAACAGTTTGGAAAATCCTGATGGGAGCAGATGGTGGGGACAGATGGAGGGAAAAGCATCTCGGGGCTGAATGACACAAACAAACATTGATAAAGTGATTAAAACCTTGGAGCCACCCTCTCCAAAAAGGCGTGCCCACCCCGCGGGGTGCACAGCGAGCTGGGGGCCTGAGGGTCTCTGGATGCCCGGCGTCTCAGCCCCACCGAGCCCAGCTTCTGCCTGCCTCCCTCTCTGCCAGGGACCACCCCCGGACCAGAGCCCAGGGTGGCAGAGCTGCCAGGAGCACAGCCCGGGAGGGGGCAGGGAGGGCCTGGCTGTTCCTGAGAGAGGTGGCCATGAGGCGGCTGGGAACGTCCCGGAAGCCGGAACAGCAGATCTGAAGTCAGGCCAGATGGAGGATGCTGTGGGGGCCGGGGTCCCTCGGGGAAGCCTTGCTCTCCAGGCGGGCGCAGAGAACTGTCACGCTTGTCCCGGTCACACGGGCTGCTCCCCGGCCCCACCCAGAGAGGGGCTGAATGTCTCCCCCCTCTGCACCTGGAGGTCCCTGTATGGAAAGTCAGCCTGCCCTCAGGGCTATTGTGCAGATGCAGAAAAAGAGAATGAAGAGGTGCCCGGTGCTGGCGCTGCACAGTCAGTGTCCCGGGAGCAGGTGCTGGGCGACCAGAGGCTGTGGCTGGGCGAGAGGGACCTTCTCTCAAGCAGAAGTTTGGGCGTGAAGATGGCGGTCTCCCTGCGCTTGCTGGCCTCAGCAGCGCGGAACGGCCTCAAGCGTCCTCCAGAGGAACCCTAACTTAAAATAGCTGAGTCCTGAGTCAGGGACCCTAAGGAATAAAGTGCTTCATTTGAGCTGGCTTGTAAGACCTGGGTTCAAATCCTGACATGGCCTTTTCCCAGCTTTGAGAGAGTTGGCAAAAACAACATTTCTGACCTTCTGCTTCCTGTTCTGTAAAACCCCATTTCCAGCTGCTTCCTGGACTTGCTCCCAGAAGCCCACATCCACCCCCGCCTCAAGCCAGTCAAGAGTCAGCCCCCCCGCACCCCCTTCCACCACGGCAGCCCTGTGCTCCGTCCTCCACACGAGTCAGAGGCCGCGCCATCTGAGCTGCCTTTCCTGCCCAAGCCCCCTGTGCCTGGTCCAGACTCTGCATTTCTGCCCTCGCCTTCCCACAGCTCCTCCGTTTGGCCAGTTCCTTCAAATCTGATTATCTTTCTCCGAGGTTCCACACTGCCCTCCAGCAAGGGGTCAGCTCCAGAATCGCTCCCAACTGCCACCTGGCCCGGCCTCACTGCCTGCCCCTCTGCCTCTACCTCCCACAGCGCGGCAGCCCCGTGGCCAGCGGCCAGGCTGTGCCCACGCCGAGCGAAGGGACTCACTGTCCTCCGGGCCCTAATCTTCCCACGGGATCGGATCTGGGTGAAGTGACAGCTGGGGTCACATCCCAGCCGACTCTGGCCCAGCATCAGAGCTGCTCTTGCGGCTGCTGGGGGAGCGACTGAGCCGGAAGGGGCTCACGGGTGGGCCAGAGAGGATGGTCACTTGCTTTCAGTCACCCCGCCAGGCCTGCCCTGTGATGGGTCCCCCCGTTACAGCCTCTGACAGACGGACTTTCAGGTTTTTCCTCTACATTCTGTGGCTGTGGAGCTTGCTTTCCTCACTCCTGTCGAATCCTCTGGAACCTTCTGGAATCCTTCCTGGGTCACGGTGATGGAATAGTCACTTGAAAGTACAGAAGGCCAGGAGGCTGCTTCCTCTTGTAACCTGGTATGCGGTTCTGCCCAAAGGCATTACGGCCTGGATACAGGGCATTTGAGACCAGAGTGAAAACCTAAAGTGCCAAGAGTTTTAAAAGAAAGTTCTTCCAAACTGGAAGCTTCCTGCCTTCCAGAGCCTTCCAGCTGCCAGCTTTGCCCAGCGGTTGCTTAGGGTGAGAACTATAGCCTGCTCCTTGCAGCCCTGACACCAGCCTGTCGTCTCCAGCCCTCGCTGTGACGGCTCTGTGGGCTGAGAGGCCTAGGGTTGGGCCTGAGGGAGTCAGGGGTGGCAGACGCGGCCCCAGTGCCCAGCTGTGCCGCCCAGAGGTTCGGTCTTCTCCAGAGGTGTGAGGATCCACGAGACCGTGAGGAGGGCGGCGCACGTGAAGAAGGCTACTCGGGGACACTCGGTGCCACCCGCTCAGAGCTCGGAGCAGTGCCCCAGACGGGATAGAGGCCTCGCTCCACCCATGTCCCGGTCTCCACAGCCTCCTGCCATGTTACACTCTTTAGAAGAGGAAACTGAGCGTGAGGCTACGCTTGGAGGTAGAGCTAGATCTGCGCTGGAACCAGCTCCCTCTCGGAGCGCTTTGCGGGGGGGGGGGGTGGCTGCTCGGAGGACTTCCCGGCGGTCCCGGGAGCCCCAGAACTCCACCCTGGAGTCGAGGTTACCTTGTCCCTATTCCAAGGGCCGCCCAGTCTGTCTCTCTGCTGGGGAAGACCTGGCCGGCTTTCGTGCTTAGCACCTCAGGTTCTCCCGAGGAGGCCGGGAGTGCCTCTGTTTCCATAGTAACAGTGAGCACGGGGCCTCCAGAATAGATGCAGGGACGCCGCGCTGGTACCTGCAAGTATGCACATGCCCAGGGGAATCCTCAGGCCGGGAAGCCTTTGGTACACGCACAAACACACGTACAGCTTTGCACACCCAATGCTTGCGCTTGCACACCCCCGCACACGCACAACACTCGGAGCTTTGACCTGCTAACCCAAAAGTGTGTCGGGGCTTCACCCTGTGTGACATGATCCCCATGGCCACCCTGGCCCCTGTGCGGGAAGGTCGCAGGGAGATGAGAGACTCCTGCTTCGGAACACCCACCCAGCACTCTCGCTCCTTGTGTGCCGGAGACCACGTGTCCTTGTTCACCTGCTGTCTCTCCTGTGGTCCTCGCAGTGCCATTTGGGAAAAGCTCCAGATGAGAGAACAGGCTCAGAGACAGGGAGCGATTTGCCCGAGGTCACACAGTAGCGAAAGGGTCGCATCAGGGGTGGAGCCCAGGACTGTTTGGCTCCGAGCCTTGCGCTGCCTCCATCCCCAGAGTCCTCAATGCCGAAGCCGCGAGCGCTCAGCTGGGGACCCGCCACAAAGCTGGTGTGTGGGCAGGAGGGGGACCAGTGCTGACGCCTCCTAAGTAGACGCCTCCAGGCTCCCAGGACTGGTCGGAGCCCCTGCCCCACCCCCAGCCAGTCCCAAGGTGGAGCGGGGATGGGTAGGATCCGCTCACAGGAAAGGAACTTGGGACAGCTGGGCCAGGACCCTCGGGGACTCGCGCTCCGGGACAGCTGCCTGGCTAGAACTACCAGCTCCACTGCTCCCGGCCAACGCGGGGACCCGGGTGCCAAGGTCTGGGTCTGACGCCCCCCCAAAGATTTTCACGCAGACTTTGGGGAAATAATGAGCCCTAAGGCGGTGGCTGGGCCCGCTGGGTCCCTGAGAAGGATGTCAGGCGGGCCAGGGAGATGTTTCCTAGGGAACAGCTTTCCAAAGCAAGAGGATGGTTTGACTGTAGCTGTGCACGGTGGCCCATGCCTGTAATCCTGGCACTCTGGGAGGCTGAGACAGGAGGACCCCGGTCCTCAAGAAAAGACAGGGTGAAACTCAGTGTGAGGCTCTGGGTTCAATCCTCATCCCCCCCCCAAAAAAAACCCCCACAAAGGTCTGACAGTGAAGGTGCTGTGGGGGAGGGAGTGCCCCACTGAATCATCCCACGAAGCAGGCACCCGATGCTCCCTGGTTAGGAAATTCAGACAGGGCCTGAGTCCCCGCATCGTCACCACCATCGGTCAGACAGCCTTCGTGTCAATCTCAGAGACATGACACAACTCCCACGACCCCTAACAAATAGCAGCTCGGACGTGGTCAGCTGTCGTCACTGACTCCTCACCCGGCAAGACAGGCAGAGGAGAAAGCTGCGCACAGTAAGGTGGCAGCAAGATGCGGTATCGGCCTGGCTGCCGGGTCTGTGCTGGTGGCCTCGGAGCGCAGAGGCTGAACAAGGCCGCTCTCCCCGCGGGGCCTCCTCCTGCCCCGTCTTCCGGCTCTGGGCCGCCCTGGCTTCGCTATGGTCGAGGTGGGCGCCCTCTGCTGGTCATGCTCCGCTCTGCAGAGCCGTGCTCCCTGGGTCCGGGCCAGGTCCTCAGAGTACTTGCCCCAGGGGAGGTGGAGAGCGAGGAGCTCCAGACCTTTGCTTTTTGGTTTCTGTTCTACTCTGTTTTGTTTGTTTGTTTGTTTGTTTGTTTTTTGTTTTTTGAGACAGGGTCTCGCTTTGTAGTTCAGGCTGGCTCTGAGCTCACTATGTAGCCCAAGCAAGCCTCGAACTCAGCAATCCTCCTGTCTCTGCCTCCCTGTTTTTTTTTGAGATGAGACAGTGTTTCACTATGCAGTCACTTTGAGTATGCGATCTTCCTGCCTCAGCCTCCGGAGCACTGGGCTCACACAGGCGTGTGCCACATCTGGCTTTAGATCCTCACTCGGGATCTCACTCCCCACTTGGACAGTGAAAACGGGGGCTGACGTCACCCAGCCAGACGGGGCTAAGTCGAGGAGTGAGCCACAGGGCATCTGTCCCCCCAGCCCCAGGGGTGTGATCTTCCCCAGGAGCCTCCGCTTTCCCTCTCCACTCCCACGGACGGCCTCTGAAATAGGGTCTCTGGTCCCACCACCCTTGATTAATCTGGGGGGCCACGGAGTTTAGCTGAGACTCTGCCACCAAAGGCAAAGCTAGGTCCGGGGTCGGCGCGGAGCTACCGGGGCTTCCTCCGGGGCGCGGTCGGCGGGAACCTTCCTTGGCAGCCTGCAGCGCCAGCAGCTCTGCGGAGCTCTTCTTTGCCGAATTAGAAGGCCTCTGCTCCCCGCCCCCTTTCTTCCTCTCCTCCTCCCCCGGCCTCCCTCACTATTATTATCTTCTTCCTTTTCTAGGGGAGGCGCCGGAGGATCAGAGAGGAGGAACTACCGACCCAGCATCCCTCAGGTGTTTCTGCTTCAAAATCTGGACTTCGGAGGAGAACTCTGCCCTGCTTAGGTCATGGCCCTCTTCTCACCCCCACCCCTCTCACCCTTCGGCTCTTGGGTCCTCCCGCACAGTCCTCCCGGTCCCGCACTCACCTCAGGCAAAGTGAGCCTTTTGAAATGTGAATCCAGCCAGAAGTGGCCCCATGCTGTAATCCCAGCAGCAGTGGGGAGGCTGAGACAGGAGGATTGCCGAGTTCAAGGCCAGCCTGGGCTACACAGTGAGTTCAAAGCCAGCCAGAAATAGCAAGATCCTGTCTCAAAAATAAATTAGAAACAAATAAATAATGTGTAAATCTATCACATCACCGTTTTATTTCTTGGAGGTTCCTGCTGCCAGTGAGAAATCTCCCATACCCCGAGCCTTGAGCTATACCGTTGCGACTGACCTCAGTTCTTCCATCTTGCCCAGACAGCTCCAGTTTCTCTGGCTTCTTGCAGTTTCCTGAACATGCCATCTTGCTTCTGCCCCAGGACTTTGTACTTGCCATCCCGGTGGACGGAGCGCATTTCCTGCGGTGTGTTAGAGCTGCCTCTCTCCTGCTTCAGGTCAGAGTTGAGAGGACGGTCCCTCAGACCACACCACCCAGCGCACGTCACATTACTCCACTTTTTCCCACGCCTCTCTACACCCATCTCGTTCACACGTGTGTGCCCAGGACCTAACATACAGCTGGCCCTTCGAAGATGCACAGTTCAGCGTTTGTTGAATGAATAAAGGCTTTCCACATTGTCTTGCAAACTTGCAACCCTGTTTCAATGCTAGTTCCATTTTTCCTCTTCCCAGTTTCTCAGGCCACAGCCCCGAACTCCTCCCTGCCGGCCCTCCTCTGCTTCCGCTCCGCATAAACACTGTGCTGCCTCTGCCTCCGGGCTGCCCATTCCTTCCTCCTTCTGCACCGTCCTCTCTTTTGACTGTTCTTACTGGATCTCAGAACCCTTTTTGTTGGTTCTGAGACAGGATCTCGCTAAATAGTTCAGGTAGGCCCTGAGCTTTCATCATCCTCCTGCTTAAGCCTCTCGAGTGCTGGGATTGCAGACATGTCCCACCGTGGCCCGGGCATGACAAGTCTCTTTTTTTTCTGATGGGAAATATATTTAATTAAAAAAAAAATTTTTTTTTGGAGGCAGGGTCTCACTTTGTAGTTCAAGCTGGCCCTGAGCTCACTATGTAGGCCAGGCAAGCCTCAAACTCAGCAATCCTCCTGCCTCTGCCTCCCGAGTGCTGGGATTACAGGTGTGAGCCACCACACCTGACATAATTTTTTATAAGGATATTACAACAACATAGAGTGCATCGCTACTGTTATTTTTTTCTATGTTCTTTATTTTTTCCCTTTAAGAGTTTATTGGCACATTTTAGGTATACATTCTGGACCTCATTTATACCTTCAGTTTCTCATGCTGGAGAAATGATACAGTATTTACACATCTGTATGCTATTTATTTCACTTATGAGTATGGCCTCAAGGTGCACCCATTTAAG